>VMDR010012937.1:0-25743 GCA_007922815.1 Macrotus californicus | reverse complement strand
AATGTAGAGAGAAAGGTGGGAAACATTAACCTTGGGCCATCTAATTTTGGGGGTCTAACACCATGTTAATTCACTTTTTATAAAGCTACACAAATATATCAACTAGAAACCTTCAATGGTTTATCATTAAGTAGTATAAGATGTTAATATGTGAAAATAGGCTCTTTCTCAAACTATTTCATGTTCACATCTTTAAGCAGAAAAATGAAAGCTATATACATTTATGCTTTCATCAAATTTTACATAGGAAGTAAATTATCTTATATTTTTAAAAATTCTGATAACTTAAAAAATATTCAAGACACTATCATCAGCTAAAAATAAAAATATGTGGATTCTATAAGAGCACTAGTCATAATTTCAATCTATGCCTCGCTCTCTGGACAAACAGCAAAGCATTCTTTCTTGCTACATCTTTCTCTTGTCCCCACTCCCCACTCACCATACCCCACCATCCCTCTCCCTTAACACACCATAATATAGAACTAAAACCCTACAGAACAGTAGTTATGTGTTTAGTAAGAGTTTTATATCTCTCAGTAGAAGATTTATGTTTTATCATTTTAAACATAAATGCTCACCGCCTCACCAGCAGAAACTTCAATGACATTTCAGCACCACGGAGAGCGCCACCTGGTGCTGCTTCCCCCTCCCCAGGTTTAGTCCTGCCGCTCACCTTTGGTCCGACAAGGCCTTGGGGTGGGGGGAGCGCATGAGAGATGGCTGTGTTGCCATAAAATGGCAGTTCTTACAAAATCAACTAAATATGAAATTTGCCCGAAGAACTGTAAATATCCCGAAGTCCAGCCCCCACCACCCTGACCAATTAAACCAGAATACCTGAGGTGTGTCCCAAGCATTAATACTTCTTAAAGCTTCCCAGCCTTAACACCAATAGACAGTGGTAATTTCTGGATAAGGTGAGTTTCTTCTAAAATACAGATTCTCAGGCTTAATTGCCTCTCATTACCCAGGTAGCTTAAAAATAAAATCATTGCCTGGATTTGTCCCTAGCCATTGTAACTCAATTGGCCTGAGAAGAGGCATAGACATCAGTAGTTTTAAAAATATATCGGATTATTATAATTTACAAGGGTTGATCAACAGTACTGTAAGACCTAGAATTAATTTTTTTCATGTGGAAAGTTTGAGCAACTTGGACATCTCAATAGGTGTCCTGCATTCTAGAAGGAAGCAGTGTCTACTTTTATGACATTGGACTTGAAGTTGAGAAACTTGAATTCTAGCCCTATTTGAAATCAAATGGGACCCCAGCAGCTGCCTTCTGCTCACATGAAGTGTGAAATCATAACCTTCTACCAACTTGCCTGCAAACATTACCTTTTGTCTCTAGCTAACATTGGAGATTTCCAACTATCTTCTAGTTAAAAATGTCATTCACAATATCATTTACTCTGCCCACTATAGGGCATGTCTCTGGCTGGCAACTCTTCTTTAATAAGTTGGGAGTGTGTGGCAGACATCGGTTCGTGTTCACCAAATGTTTTGCATGCCACTTTGTGTTTTTACTCCCCCTTACAGTTATATTGGAGCCATGTAACTCTGAGCAGAGAGTCCCTCCTGGGACAATGCAGGTAAGAGCTCAGGTGTCTCCCCCTTTTTCTCTTCCTTTGCTGTCTGCCTCAAGGTTGGACGGACCATGCTGAAGATGGCATAGCCTCATCATGGAGGAGGGCTTGCCTGCCTGCATGAGATTGAGTGTAAATAAACGCGCTACTGAGCATATATATCAGAGCTTTTCCAGTGTGATGCTATTGCTAAGACTCTCAAATAATAGTGAATATTCTTGAGAATATCAGCTGATTTCAATCCTTATATTCCCACCTGTTTTAAAGTGAGAGGAGAAAATGTACATATTTCATCCTTATGCCCCTACTTATTCAAACTAGGAGGAGAAACACTGTATATAATATATGGACTCCAGATTATATAAAACTTTTCCTTCCATTAGCTGTATTATTAAGGTGTATGTAACTATCTTTTCAGATTTGTGCTAATTTGGGGGAAATAACCTTCTACTAACTTATCCACAAGCATTACTTTTTGTTTCCAGCTAACATTGGAGATTTCAAACTATCCTCTAGAGAAGGTAATTTCACATGAAATTATCAGGCAACTTCTTTAATTCATAAGTAAGGCACCGAAAGTCATTATTTCTGTCAACCATAGCTTATCTTTCTTTCTTTCATCCTGAAATACTTTTAAGGACAAGCTTAAACTTTCTGTTGCTGAGACTGGCTTTTACCTCTGCCCTCCTATAAACTCAGGGGCAGCTTGCTCCCTTGTGTGTCCTGCAGGCTCTCTCTTTGCTAAGCTGAGTGTGTGCTGTGCTTCCCCTGGGTTCCCTCCTTCGCTGAGGTGAAGCTAGCAGCATGCCAACCCTGAAAGTTACCCCAGCCTTGGATCTGACAACCACGGAGTAGCAGACATGTCAAAAACAAAAACAAAGAAACAAATGGTGATGCCTACATGGTACAAGAAGTCTAGTTGTTTTGGGCCACGACTGTCTTTGCACTGTGATGATGGTTCTTGACTGGATGTCAGGCAGCCTAGTCTCCTAGAGATTTTGTTGGAAGATCTTCCTCGTTCTACTGCTCATGCTTTGCCTTCCCTCATTCCTTCTTCCCATTAAAGAGCCTGCAGATGCCCTGAGAAATGAACCCAGGCTATTTTCAATCTCTTGAGCATGGGTCAATTATATCTCAGAGGGAGCTAAAACCTAGACCTTTACTATTAATGTTTCCCTCTCCTGCAACTCCAACATCCTTTATGCAGAAAAATTCAACTTAGATTATCCTCTGGAAATGTTCAACATCTGAAAAAAGTAATTTTTGAACAGAATATTAAAGTAACCTATAATCTAATTTTAGCTAGAATAACATCACTAAGTATTTATTTCACACTAACTGTGTTGTGGGCCTATTATTCATGGCTTATATCTGCAATTCCTAGTTGTTCAGTTCTATAGACCTGTGCTTGTCTACCTGCACTATTATCTCCATGAAGCTACCAGTGGCATATTTAGCAAATTATTGCTATAGATGATTAAATTATGACCTCAAAGCATTTAGAAACATCCCTGTGTTCACCTACCTAATTGGATCTGGGCTGACCTCATTTCAAAATGTGCGAAGTCCCCAGGAGACAACAGAGAGCAGGTTTTTGCAATATTTTCAAGGCATGGAATGCCTTTTAGGCTAATTGTTGCTTTAAAATGTTTGATTCCTTTGATAGACTCCATTACCTTGGCCAGTTCAAACTAATTTGATTTTTTTATTTGTAGCTAGTTAATTTTAGTTTTTTTAATTACAGATAGTGATTCTGATGTAAATGTTTTCAAAAACTGTGGATCACAGGTCACAGATTAGTTTATTGCACATTGAAACAAAGCTGCCTCTTCTAAGATTTCTTTTGGGATGGATTTGAAATTAATGTCTCCTTACATATTCTGTAGAAGTAAGATATAAAGGTGTTTTCATTTTATAAAAGGAAGAGTGGTGGAAAGAGAAGACTAACCCAAGATAGGGGAAAAGATGTAACATTTGTCTGCATTTTTTTTGGATATTATTTCCTAGTCTAAATTCCTTCACAGACACATTTTATAATCTTTCCTTCCCCTAGTTTTGATCTGTTTCTTACCCTTGATTTTTTTTTCTTGTGAAATATTCTGTCATTGTTATTATTGTCCCCTTTTCAGATCCTTATCACCTGCTGGCCAAATATTACCCACTGCCAGTGAAGACCACCTGTAGTTTCTCAAATGACATGACTTTTCTACTTCACCTGGATAGTTTTTGTGGGCTTTCCAGGGCACACTGCTCGGGCTTCCCCACTAAGTCTTCGGTCTCAGCCCCATTCTGCCTCAGTTCTTCCTCAGGGTTGCTGGAATGCCAACATTTGCACAGTTTAAACATACTCAAAGTGACAACAGATTCCCCCATGATGTGACACCTAGCATTGAATCGAGCACTCCTGACTTTCCTCAGTCCATTGGCAACCTTCCTCCAGGCCACAAAGGAGAGCACCCATGACTATTTTCTTGGCTTTTCTACAAACAGAGGCTTCCAACTTACCTACTTTGAATTCTCAGGATTAAGGTTTAGCTTCAGGTTAAATAAAATATGCATTCTACATTTTCTTCCTCTTTCATGTTCTCCATATGCTGATCCTCCAGAACCTGACATGTTACAGGAATACCAGGAAGATTAAATAAATGAGTAATGAAACTGAGAAGCAAAAGGGTTGAAGGAAAATAGTTGTTATATTACTTTTACTATTTCTATGTATTTTCCCACTCATAATGGACCTAATGCTTACCACTCACTACACTGTTGAGTATAAATATAAGTAGACAAATTGGTGTTTTTTCCTCATTTGACTATTAAGTGTTTGTGACACAGAAGTAGGACAGACTGGCCTTTGCCTTGCACCTTATTTCCTGGGTCAGTGTCTGCCTTGTCTCCCAGTTTGTGTCTCCAGTTTTCTTTCACTTTCCCCCAAATCCCTTCTAGATTCTTGGCAGGGCTTCACTTCTTCAACTTCTTATGGGGGCTATTTTTCCCTGGGTAACCCTGGGTAACCTGGGTATTGAGGCCACTTCTGAGATGATGTTTATGGGTGTCCGATGGCAGCCAGGCCCTCCCTGCCACTCAACACTGTTCACGAATAGAACCAAACCTTCTTACATACCCTCAGCCACCTGTGCTCCCACTCCAGAATAGCTCTGTGCCTTAACTGAGTGTCACTCTGAACCTCTGGTGGACATCAGCACCACTTAGCTCTTCAAAGGCTCCATCTGTGGTCATTATCCCCTAACCCTGCTCCTTCAGTGCCTTTCTCCTTGCCTTGATCTTTAGAATCACTCTTGACTTCTGAATGGCTCTTGTTGATAAAAAGGAATTCCTTTGACCTGCTTCTCTCTTCAAGCAGCGGACAGCCCATCTCTCCAATTTACTTCTAAAATAATCAGAGAAGACCATGTTTGCCAGTCCCTGCTTTCTGCTGTTCCAGCCACTGTGCCGATACTGCTCTTGGAAGCCTGGGGTTACAGCCTGATCACCACATTAAAAGCACTGTCTCATCTGTGTCTATTCCATTTCTGCTCGGCATTTGGCACTGCTGGTCCCCCCTCCTCCTTGATACTGATGTTACTTAACTCACCAGGCAGCCCCATCTCCCAATTTTCCTGCATTCCTCCTTTCAAGGTCCTGCATTCGCTTCTTATTCTTTCACCAACTTCTCTTTTCCCAGCTTCTGTCCCTTCCTCTATTGAGATGAGTTTTTCTAGTGTCACTTTTATGTATATGATTCGATTTCTCATCCATTTATGTGTAGGGCAGTTACCCAGGTATTACATTTGATCTGTCATTTCTATGAGTTTGGAGAGTTAGGCTGAGGAGGTTTTCATGATCTTTAATTTTAATATATTTTATTTAACCCACTATATCTAAAATATTATCATTTCAACACATACTCAATATAAACATTATTAATGAGCTATTTTATATTCTCTTTTTTTGTATTAAGTCTTTGAAATCCAGTGTGTATTTATAACACCTCCGGTTTGAACTGGCCACATGTCACGTGTTCAATAGCCACATGTGGCTTAGTGGCACCCGTATCGGAAGGCACAGTCTCAGGCACAAAAAGTGTTCTTCTCCCCATACCTGCCAAACAGGGCCCACCTTAAATCCCACTTCTCCCAAGATAGTTTCCAAGAGTCCCTCTGTCAAAATTCATCTCTGTCCTCCCCAGAGTACTTTTTAAGATTGTAAACTCATAAAAAGGTACATATTATCCCTTGCTCATCTTTGCAAAACCGCATGAAAATATAGCAGAAAATTGGGCATTGGCAAACAAACGTGCTGTGGTCACCATGTAATTATGACCCATTTTGAGCATTAGTTTCCTCCTCTGTAGGTTAAGGTAATACCTCTATCACAAAGTCAATCAGCATTAAGTAAGCTCTGCTTAGGACTTAGTTGGGGCTCCATAAATAACGGTATTCTAGATGCCACTAATTTAAAGTGCACATCCATTTAATAACAGAGAGCTATTAAAGAATGTAGGGGAGATGACTATATTAAATATGCACATGGATTATAAATGCTATCCTTACTTCAGAAACATTAATTTTTCAGGGCTCATATACTGAGAGTGGAAATGTAAAATGTTGCAGTCACTTTAGAAAACACTTTGTCAGTTCCACAAAAGATTAAACATAGAGCTGTCATAAGACTCAGCCAGTCTCCTTCTAGGTCTCTATCCAAGAGAATTGAAACATATGTCCACATAAAACTTGTGCATGAATGTTTATAGCAATATTACTCATAATAGCCCAAAAGTGGAAACAATGCAAATTTCTACCAACTGATGAATGATAAAATGTGATGTACCCACACAATAGATTATTATTTGGCGATACAAAGGGAGTACTGACACATGCTATTACCTGGATGAACTTCAAGAAGCCTTATACTGAGTGAGAGAGGCCAGTCACTGAAGACCACATATTCTATGATCTCACACGGAAATGTCCAGAAGAGGCAAATCTCCAGAAACAGAAAACAGATTAAGGGCTGCCTGGGCTGGGGTGGTGCAGATGGGAAATAACTGTGAATGGGTCCCAGGTTCCTCTTGGGAATGACAAAAGTGTTCTAAAATGAGATTATGGTGATGATTGCACAACTCGGCAAATGCACTGAAAACCATTAAATCATATACCTTAAATGGGTAAACTTGGCAATACGTGAATTATATCTCAACAAAGCTGTTAAAAAATTGAGAGGAAATTGGTTTAGAATTAAGGGCATATATATGTTTGTTGGCTTACCCTAAAGAAAGAGAAACACTTACCCCCAACAAACCATAGCAACAAAACAAAAGCTCATCAGTATAAAATTCTCAGACCTCAAATTAATGGATATCTTCCCTGTGTGATGTATATAAAGAAAACCATATATTTCCCACCAGAAGTTGTCTCCTTTTTCATTCAGTCTTGTTTCTTTTGGAGCCAGACAGAGACCTTCAAATCCAGTGAACCCAGTGGGAAACCAAAGTCCAAAGGCGGCCTTGGCCCTTTATTCCTCCTGCCTTAAACCCTCCCTGGACTAACGCCCAGCTTCTATACTCTGTTAAGGTATAGAGGTCTCCTGTTGACGTATCCCTCCCTCTCATGGGGAACAGGGACCATGTCCACCTTGTTCACAGCCCTTTTACAGGACCTGACATATAGCAGGTGCTCAGGAAACCTGCTGGGCAGGACAGCTCTGACCCCTCTGTCATTGGAGAGAAGATGCTAAAGCACCAACACCTTCCTGCCAGGCTATATCTGCTAACATGTGTTTCCCTTTCTGAGTTCTGCCATCTTAGAAGCCCAAATGCCAACGACATCTGTGCTGCTGTGCTAACAGGACCATGATCCTCTTGGCCTCTCGTGTTAGTTACCACTTCAGGGCCAGGATCAAGGAAAGGGCACACCTGGAGTGTGTTTCAGATATTAATAGCAAGAGTAAGGTCAAGCCATCTTCTGCAGGGAAGGAACATTATTTTTCTACTCCATTTGTTAAAAAAGAGGGGAAAGAGATACATTAGGTTGAATATTAAGTTTAAATGCATCTGGGGCAGTAGAGCCCTTTTACAGAATGATGCAGGGTAAGGGTATGGAACTTGGGTTTCTCATCAAGTCTTGTCTGAATATTGGGTTGGCCAAAAAGTCTGTTTAGTTTTTTCTGTAAAATAAAAGACATATTTTTTTCACCAATAACTTCATTGATTTGGACACTTTGAGTATGTCGGCTATCTCCCGCTATTGACTTCTAGTGGGTAGAGGCCAGGGATGCTACTAAATGTCTTCCAATGCATAAGGCAGCCCCACAGAAAATAATTATTTGGCTAAAATGTCAGTAGTACCAAGAAACTTCGCAAATAACTTTAGACATGTTGATCAGTCACAGCACCTTCTTCGTACACTGCACAAATCTTTTTTGTGTGTGTTTCCGTTGCATTTTTACCTTTCTTGAACTAATAAAGCATAATACACTGAAAATGTTGCATATCTTCTTCCATCTTCAATATTAAAATGGCTGCACAAAAATTCACCAATTTTGATAAGTTTCTAAAAACGCATGCTGATATGACAGCTGTCACAATACAATCTAAAAATTGTTTCAAATGAAGTTAAAGACAACTAAGCACTAATGAACTTTTTGACCAACCCAATATGTTGTTTATTTGTTGTTGTTTTTTCTGCCAGAGCACTGGCAAACTCATTTGATTTGGAGTTTCACCTGAAACTATCAAGTAGATCGGTTGCCTCTCATACCGGGAACCACACCAGCGACTTTTTACTTTGTGGGATGTTGTCCAGCCAATTGAGCCACACTGGGCAGAGCCCATTAAGGTTTTCCAAAGGGTAACTTGGATGCTCCAGTTGCATTTGGCTACTTCTGGTAGGCCAGCCAGAGCAGGTTAGGTCGGGGCAGCATGTTTGCTCCGAAGCCTGCTGCAAAGGCCGTGTGGGCCCAGGACAGGACAGGTTCTGAGGGACTTTGCCCTCTCTTCCACATCTCCCACACCCCAGGAAGGAGCAGCTCTGTCCACTTCCCTCCGGCCTACCCAGTACACACAACTTTGCCAGGTCCTCATTCGTGCCTCTGAATCAAAAATACAGGTCTCATCTGTGTGCTTTTTTCCCCTGGGTTACTATTTTTCTCCATCTTACACTCTTTAAACAAGTATTTGAATTATACTGGATGGTCCAGGACATGTGTCAATACTAGGAGCTGTGGATAGAGTGATAAGCAGGAAAGACGGTTCTTCATCAGGAAGTTTTCAGTTTAGCCTGTCCTCTGTCTTCCTCATCTCCTTCTCCCTCCCCCCTTCTTTCTTTTATCATCTAGACTCTTTTAGGGTCAATATATAAAAGTCAATAAATATTAGTTTACAGCAAGACATGGCAAAGGTCCTCATAGCTCTTGTTGGCTGTAATTTGAATACCTTTACTCAGGAAACTGCCCCACAAAACATATTTTTTAAGCACGTGGTGGGGGGAATGGTGACTAGGCACAATGAATTGTAATTGTTTCCACCGTTCACCTCGTTTTACGTGCTCTCGTGCTGAGAATGAATTCATGATTCAAAATCATTGCAGGAAGTTAAAATTAGTTCTTTATTAGGAGTTCACAAAAGAGGAAGAGTTACAATTTTCCTAAAGAGCTTTATGATTGTAGAGCACCTCACATCTGACTTGTCATGTAAAAAACTGGAACATGAACCATGTTTGCTGCAATTTGCATGTTTGTAAATATGACAATTGAAGGTTGGAGAAGGTAAATAATCTTCCTAAAAAAAAAGACTAGGTAAAAATGCAAATGTGGGAGCAATGCATTTCATATAAATTTACCTCCAGATTTGCATAACAGATTTAGATCTGTAATATATTTCTACTTGCTCATTCATGTAACAGGATCATCTATAATAAATATATACTGTGTTTTAGAATGAACAGCTGCCCCTGGTACATGACTTGTATTATCAGTTACTGCACACGAAGGTCATCCCAAGGGCAGCCTTTGCTGGGAAAACACAGAGTGCTTTAGGGACCTGGGTGTAAGATAAACACAAGTAGTTTTAAAAAAAATTACCACAGTATTTGAGACTTGTAGCTCACTCTCCTAAGATTCAAAATTTGGCCACAGTTGAAAAGCAAAGAGAGATATTAGTTAATTAGTCTAGTTAGTTAAAAATGAACTATGTCAGAACCCCAAATGGATTATGTTTTGAGATCAAGGAAGACAGTTTTCAAAAAGATAGGAGAGATTAAACCTCCAAATATTATTTAAACTCTGGGACTTAGAGTTATCTTGTCACTCCTGTTGTTGACTGTAAGAACTCAGACTAGTTCTTACGTTTTGAGGTCTTTTGAACTTTTCCAGGCTGGATTTATTTGTTGGTTTTTTAATGATTAATCTGAATATTCTCCTGTACTGCTAACGAGAGAGGAAGCTGGCATACCCCCTCTGGAGGGAAGTTTGGTGGTACCTATGAACCTGTCAGCAGCACAGGCAGCTCCAGGACTTCAGGGCTACCTCTGAGAGACTCTCCCACCTGTGGACAACCATTCAGGCATAACTAGGTTTCTCAAACTCAGCACTTTGATATTTGCGGCCAGACTGTTTTTTGGTGTGGGTGCTGTGCTGTGCATTCTAGGATGTTTAGCAGCATCCCTGGCCTCTGCCTACTAGATACCAGTAGCACCCCCAAGTTGTGACATCCAAAAATGTGTCCAGATATTGCCAGATGTCCCCTGGGCAGTGTGCAGAATTGCCCCCTGTTGAGAACCACTGATGTATAAGAATGTCCACTAGGGTGCTGTTTTGGTAATGTCGAATGAAATACAAATGTCTTAAGTGCCCATCATTTAGAACAGAGCCACTCAGTAGAAACATAATATGCACCATTCAGTAGAACTATAATATATATTTTCTAATCATGGCATTATAAAAGTAAAAAGAAATAGGTGAAATTGATTTTAATGTTGTATTTTATTTAATCCATTATACCCAACATATCATCTCAACATGTAATCAATATAAAGAATTATGGAGATATTTTATATTCTTTTTTTCTAGTGGTAAGTAATCAAAATCTGATGTGAATTTTATGCTTATATCATTTCTCTGCTCAGACTGGCCTCACTGAGCTCGTTCAGTAGCTGAGTATAGCTAGTGGCTTCCATATTGCATGCAACAGATTTAGAGGAATGGCTTTTAAAAGTAATTGTGATATACTCACACTACGTAGCAGTTAAAACTAATGAGGCAGAGAAGTACTTCATCGAAGCTCAAGGCATATCATTAAGTGAAAACAGAGCAGCAGAATAACCTGGTGGTATGACATGTTAAAATTATTTTGAAAAATGAAACGTGCATGTATTTTCCTATGTGAATACATGGAAACATTTCTGGAAGAGCACCTGTCACCAAGAGAGGACTGGGGCTGTGAGCGGCAGGAGAGGTGCTGAGGCAGGCTCTAAGTGCAGTACTTTAACTTTTGAAATAAGGATAAACTCGTTCACGTGTAACTTGTATAACAGTAAGTGCTCTGAAAAGGGGGCTCATTAGGTCTAACCGTCCCGACAGCCTGTGGATACTGATGGCTCTTAACCTGGGCTGCACCGCAGCATCATCTGAGGAGCCTTCTAAACTGGCCTGCCTGGACCCCGCCTTGGACAAACTGGATCAAAATCCCAAGGGTGGGGCTTCTCTCTCAAGCTCTTCAGATGATTCTCAAGTGTGCCAGAATTGAGAACCATGAACATGGAGGAAGGGTACTTTGAGGCATTTTTATCTGGTGAGGGTTTTCTGTTGTTGAAGAAGTGCAGGTCTGTATTTTACAGTTAAAATGGACCAGATGAGTTGAAGAATGGGTTTGATGTGGCTTTGTGGAAATTGCAGTGTCTGACAAGGCTTTCCAATTCACGGCCTGTGAGTCTGTGAAAGTAGGGCTGGTCTCTTTAAGGCAAGTCTACATAAACTCTAACAAATGAACACGTGTGGTGGCAAGACCCAAGTCTTCATAGGAGGTTGTCTAGAGGTGGTTCACAAAAGAAAAGATTGTAGACCTTAAAAATTGTTCACTTAATTAGATTCGTGAGCTGATCCTCACCGTTTGAGAACATGAGATTCACCATCCTTGGTATTTAGAAAGCACCACTTCAATTGGACTGATAGAAAAAAAAATCTCTTTAAAAAACCAGTTTTCTTATTGCTGTGTTCTGCCTGAATGCATGACAGTCACAGTGTCAGTGCCATTCTGGGCGAAGCCAGCATAGTTTCATTTGACAAGATAAGCCCCTCTAGAATCAGGCATATTTTACACTTGATCTGGGGTCAGTATTGGTCTGGGATGCAGTTCCCTTACATTTCTCCATCATCAGCCTCCTCTGGCTTAGAAATGAGACAAATCAATGTTTGGCAAGACTTACAGCCATTATCTGTCTTTTCCTCGGCTTTGAAAATACCCAGAAATTGCCTGGTTTACCGAACGCTCCATTCATTTGTTCTGGAGTTTAAAGGCACACACTCTTGTCACCATGGAAACACTCACATCCTAAGGAAACTGATTCAGTACTGCCTCGTAATGATAATATATAGCATGAGCTCTGAAGAGAACAAGGGATTTTTGTTAGGCTCCATTGCTGAGATGACGGCGTTTCCTAGCTCCATAAATCTCTTCCTCGGTTGGCTTTAGTCCCTGGGTTTACATTTGCTAGGCAATAGCACGTGGTGAGAGGTTTGACACTTTAATCCCTTGCCACTGAGTTACTGCATTTATGCAAACAACCCAAGTGCCAGACTGGTTGCATACAGACTCTGAAGTTGCTGGACATTGGCCAGTAGGTACCCATGTATACTTCCAGAGCCTAGAAGTCTGTTATTGGGGTCTAATTCTGGATGGAGCTGGAATGAACTAGTCAGGACTCATAAGAGGCCCCATGATCTGAAGAGGATTGACTCAGCCTACTTAGGGTGGGGCCTAACACTTCAGAGTAAATATACTGGAGGTATGAGTGCTTTAATTGGCATTCATTTTGAAACATAAAACAAAAATTATAAACAAAGTTATTTGATCTTACATTAAAAAAATTAGGTCATACTATCAAGAACGGTTGAAAATGTAGGTTAACTCAGGCATGAAACAGTACTGCATACTTTGCTATAAATTGTCCAGCAGAATTAATAGCTAACGGAAGCTTTCCTGCACACGAGACTTTTGCCATACACCTGTAGCCCCGTGTCAATCATTCAGACCACTCCCTTTTCGCTGTCCCATGGAGCCCCAGCCTCCCTTTTTCATGTTACTTTCTGCTTCCTAGACTAAACCTCTTACTACGCCTTGGTGGCTCCCTTCTATGCCCTTCCCCTACCTCACACCTAAGAGTGTTACTAACACTTCCATATTATAGAATATCCAATCTATATTCAATTATCCTCACTTTCTTAAGAACAATGATACAAAATTAGTTTCCTAACAAAAGCTGCAGAGACTAGGAAGCCGAGGCCGATTTCGGAGGCTGGGGGTGATTGTGAAGGAAAGAATGAAGCGGTGCCGTGCGGAAAACAGACGGCACTGGAGTCCCGGGTTGCCGTTCTGAACTGCAGTGAGGCCTTAGGGAAGACATTTAGCTTTCTGAGCTCATCGGCAGAATGAGGGAGTTGGGTAATTCCTAAAGTCCCTTCTGATTCCCTTTCAAAAAAATATTATAAATTGTTAATGTACAAACATGCAAATGATACCCTGGCTTTTTGGAAGGAAGGTTTTTTGGTTTTTTTTTTTGTATTTTGCCTCTGCATTCTTGATTAGGGACGGTTTTGTTTAGTGATGAAACCTAAAGGTCACTTTCCCTTCCATGGTGTCCTTTCCTCCCATGAAAGAACCATCTGTTAACCACTGTGCCCCTGTTTCGCTGGAGAGGGAGCTGTTTTAAACTTAGCGTACTTCTTTGTACTGTTTATCTGGGCCCACTCTTGTTTTTCCGTTATATTTTTGTTATTTTTTGAAGAGATGGTTTCATCCCCTGCCAAAGCATTTTCCCTAACATGGATCATTCATATTCCCTGCTAACCAGTATCCTGTTCTTAATGAAGTATTGTTCGGGGAGCTGTGGAGCGGGAGTGCTCAGCCCAACGTCTGTAGTTGCCCTAGAACATAAAAACATTGGAAAGAACAAGGTGGTCTTCTCTGACTGGGCTGATTTCTTGATTTGCACTGTGTTCTGGTGATTTTCCCAGTGGGCCAGAATTGCCTTTGGGTATCATAAATCTGGGAGATGTGGCTGGCTCTGCTAATTCATCCTAGTCCCACCAAGTCTGTTGCTTCTTTTTCTTTCTATTTTTCTC
Organism: Macrotus californicus; assembly: GCA_007922815.1. Lineage (NCBI taxonomy): Eukaryota > Metazoa > Chordata > Mammalia > Chiroptera > Phyllostomidae > Macrotus > Macrotus californicus. Next base: position 11,821 of record VMDR010012937.1, on the reverse strand, counting down.
TCTCTCAGCCTTCTCTTTCTTTTTCCCTCCTCTTCTCTTCCACTTATTCATTCATTCACTTGTTCAGCATGTTCATGCATTGCCCCTCCTTGCCTCCAGGCACAGGGCGGGCTGCTGTGGAGGGGCATCCCGGTCCCGTTGGTTTATTTCTACATTGACACAGCCCACATCAGCATGAAGGGCTGGAAGTGGGTCACTGCTCTGAAGAGCCTGCTTGATGACCATAATGCAAAAGAACCTGTGGGATGTGTGGGGCGTATTAGTCACTTAGAAGGCAGTTTTCAAGCCAGCTTCTGACTTGGGAAGCCTGGGATTGGTTAGAAGGGGGAGAACTCAGAGCTCACGGTTGTAACCGGCCTGGCCTGCAAAGAAGAGGAAGGCCCAGTTCCCTGGGATTTGCTAACTCACACACAAGTGGAGAGGCAGTGCAATGCCCTGGTGGTGGCCTGGAATGACTCCGTTTCGTGATGAACTCATTTTATTCATTTCTAAAACATTTACTCCATTAAGTTGAAAAAAAAGTAAACAAAAACCTTCCCCAGATGTGTTGCTCAGAATTAGATTGCTTTCATCAGTACAGGGTGGGGCGAAAGTAGGCTTACAGTTGTGAGTACATAAAACACAGAGTTTATTCTCATATTATTATTTATTAATTATTGTATTACTTTCCATATTAACAACTTGTAAACCTACTTTTGCCCCACCCTGTATTATCTGTAAGCTCAGTCATGGTCCCTCCTTTTCTCTCATGACCCCCCACCCCACCCTGTTAGCATTCACCTTCACATACCTACCATGACTTCTTCCAACCCGTTCTCCATGTCTGTCAGCTCTGCAACCCCGGAACAGCGTGTTTTGTGTGTGCCCAAAAAGGGACGTTTAAATAAGTAGGTTGGAAGACTCACTGGCCAAACTGCTTTTATTTATGTATTTTTCATTCAGCACTGCTGTATGAGATTCATCTGTGTGCCTATCCTGCAGATTCAGTGCGCACCTTTTCACTGCTGTAAAACATCTTACCCAACAGACAGACATTTGTTTGGCCACTGGGGCAGTTGCCAGTTCCCACAGTTCCCGCGATGGCGCAGGTCGTCTTGCGCACTCGGAGGGGCGCCACTTTCCCTCCCACTCTTTTGTTTTGAAAATCTTCAAGGCTGTAGGACAGTTGAAAGAGCATACAAAAGTGAACTGCTTTTCACTTACCTAAATTTTCCAATTATTTACTTTCACCATATATTCTCTTTCCCTCCCCCTTCCCTCCCTCTTTGCTCTGTCTCCCCACTCTCTCTCCTTTTCTTTCTCTGTCTGTTCAGACTGCTGTATCAGAATACCATAGAATTGGTGGCTTATGAACAACAAATTTATTTCTTACTGTTTTGGAGGCTGCGAAGTCCAAGATTAAGGTGCCAGAAAGTTCCATGTCTGGTGAGGGCTTGCTTCCTAGTTCTTGGACAGTCGTCTTTTCATTGCGCCCTCACATGGCAGAAGAGGGAATTGAGCTCTCTAGCGACCCGAGCGACCCTGAAGGACTCCACCTCCTAACCTGTCACCTCCGGGATTAAGTTTCAACGTAAGAATTGGGAGGCGGGGACGCAAATATTCAATCTTGGTCATTCTTGCTCTTGATAGATAGATAGATAGATAGATAGACAGACAGACAGACAGACAGACATAATATGCATATGTATACACACACACACATATATATATATATGTGTGTGTGTTTAGATTTAAAAAGAAAAAACAATCTTTTAAAGTTTTAGAGCTCACTCCTAAATATTTCATCATTGGTCTCCTAATAACAAGGTCATTCTCTTATATAATCACAATACAATGATCACACCTAAGAAAATTAAATAATTCCATAGTATCATATAATACAAAAATAGATGCATATTTTTATTCTAAAAATAATTCCAAAGTCTCTCCAAAGCATTTGTATTAATTTATTGTTCCCAACAACACTGCATGAAAATTTCAACTTCCCCACACATTCATCAACATTTTATTATCTGATTTTGATTTTCACTAGTCAGATGGATAAAAAGTATCCATTTTACATTTGCATTTAAAAAAGAAAAATTAGCCACAAAAACATGTAAACCAAGTATAAGATTTTATCTTTAATTGTTGAAGTATAACAGAGATCCCAACTTGACTTCCAGCACAGGGTAGTAAACTCCATGTCTGTGAGCAATTTAGAGCAACATGCTTACATTTTTCTGAAGATTTAGGAAGAAAAAATAATGCAGCTCAATTCTTCATTTTATAAATGTAGGCCTTTCCAGCCAAAAGTCTTGTCAGACAATGCTTTGACACACTTATCTTAGGGATCTGAAATTTTTTCAGTAAAGTATTAATAGTTAATGTCATTTTAAAATTTATGTGAAAAGGATAACTTAGTATTAGAATAACCTACAGGATATGAAGTTCTGATACTGAAAATAGGGAGAAAATAGAACAGACTGTGTCCCTGTTCTTTGTGACAGTAAAACTCATACTAAAATTTTTTTAAAATCACAAAAAACTTAGTTTTAAACTTTGACAACTGACAGAGATGCTCAAAACTGAGTGGGCATAAAATTGTTTTACCCCTACTACTCAGTAATTGCCACGATTAACATCTGGTGATTCACTGTAATTTCCAGTTAAAAGAGTGTGTGCGTGTGCATGAAGACAGCAAAGCATTCCAGGTCACTTTCACCTTAAAGTAACACTAAGGCTTACTGAGTGTTTACTATGGGCTAAGCGGTGCTCTTACACTACAATCATTCCCATTTTCCAGAGAGGACCATTGAGGTTCAAGGTTAGGCAGCAGGTGAGCGACAGACCTAGAATTTGAACGCAAAATTGGAGCCCTCTTAACATTTACTATATCCTGGCAAAGTAGGTTTTATGCATGACTTTCTCATGTACTGTATTGGAAACATCATTCCATGTCAGTAAGTACTCATCTGAATCAATTTCCTTGGCCATATAATATTTTCATTATACAGAGTTAACAGAACTAATTGATTTCATCTTCTACCCCTGCGAATTTAATTTTTTAATTTATTTTTGCTATTGTGTATGATGCTGTGGTCACTGTCTCATTACACATGTCTTCTGCTACCTGTCCAATGACTTCTTTAGGTTACATATCCTAGAACTAGAATTTCTGGATGATACCACATCACCTTTTGCATGGTGTTGGTCCAAGCTGTCATATTATCTTTCCTGTTGCTGTGCATAGGGGCTGCAAGAATAAATTGGAGTGGATAAAATTAAAATAAATTTTATTTTAATAAAATTAAACAGATAAATTCTGCTTTGGTTTTTTTTGTATTTCCACTAATATGGAAATGGTCCGTTTTTCTCCTCGGACAAAATACAGTATCTCATCATTTTAACTAACATTCTTTCACTCTAGAGAGGCCAAATAATTTTCCTATGCCAATTTGTATTTTCTTTTTGTGAATTGTCTTTTGATACTTTACATGTTTTTCTCTTCTGTTGATATCTTTTTAAAATTGATTTGCAGTAGCTCTTTAAATGAAGAATATAAATTCTTTGTTAGGATAGCTTTTTTCCTAGCTAAGTCTTCAGGGTTTTTTTTTCATATTTTTATGGTGTATTTTACATCTTGTTTATATTAAAATAGTCTGAATTTCCCCAATGCAATATTTGACAAATATTCACCTTTCCTTTCTTGAAGTCTATTGATCATTTAAAATTTTTTGCATGTAGATCTTTAGCTCATCTGGGATTAATTTTGATGTGCCATACAGATTTTTTTTTTCCTATTTGGTTAAATTCTGGTCCCAACACTACTTACTGAGATGACATTTGTGAAAGTGGTGGGTGTGGTCTCTGGCACAAAGCCTCTCAGTAAAACAACCCTTGCTTTGCGTGCCCCCTGTCCCTTGCATTGTCTCAGAGGTACAAAGTTAAGTGGTTGGCAATATCCAAGAATTGATCTGGAGGCGGAGAAACAAAGAGCAGGACTAATAATTGAGATTTCACCATTGCATTAATGGTAAATATTTATGTGGCTCCTATGAAGGATGTATGAGAATTATCAGCTTCCGTAAAGCTAGTTTGGGATTTTGATAAACTTTTTCTCCTGGGACTTGCTTTTCCAGCAGGCCCATGTCGTCACCAGGGAAATGGGAGATTTGCTTATCTCTCCATCTCTCAAAGCTACCCCATTTCCTGCACTTTCCTCCACCACTTTTCCACCAAAGTAAGCCCCCCAAACCAAGTATGTAAATAAATAATCTCTCAGAATCTGGATATTATAGGTTCCTTCTATTTCACTTTAGAACTTGTTGGAAATACTTGACTGCTTCTGTGGAATTTCTTATATTAAGGCTGTATTGCAAACATTGTCACTCTAAGGTTACGGCAGCTGTTTTCTACCAGATAAGCCAAGAAAATGAAAACAATTGTTTTTTTAAGAAAAACAAAGAACATGCCACCAAACCCCCTTTTATTATTGTTTCTTTTTTATTGGATTTTTCCCATGACCATTTCTCCCCCTATACCCTCTTCCACCTCCACTCACCTCCTATTTTTGTTTCTTGTTTTCCCAAAGACGCCACTCAGATCTAGTAGAATAGGCCCTCCCCTCCATTTTTAACTATATTCTCTCTTGTGGCGGGGGGCGGTGGGGGAGGAGGCTGCTGAAATTGACCAGACTTTGGGGGCAGGGGAGGTTCATGAAAGAGGATTTCAGCTTCAGCCTAGAAGGAGCTTCATTACCTGATGGCCTAGTGATTTGGGGTTACTTGGAAGGGTGAGTGGCTAAGTGTGTGTGTATGTGTCTGTAATGAAATCCCAGTTATTGTCATCTCTTGACTAGTCTTGTATAAGGGGCTGGGGTGGACCAAGGGTCAGATTATGTAAGCCGGTGGTTGCCAGATATCACAATCCGATGAACAAGGTTAAAGACCCTGCTTATCTTCAGGACAGAGTTTGGATTGTAAATATAGCAGTAGACAAATGGAAATTGAATCCTCCAGGAATGCAAGAAGATTCAGAATTTAAAATGGATGAGGAAGAAGAGGAAGAAAATAACAGCCAGAGAAAGTACTTCAAACTGTCAAAGACCATTAGCCAAGGATTCTTGATTTGAGTTCTGGTTGATTGGCAGGCACATTAAGTTCTGCATAAAGTATATTGAAAATTCTTAGCTAGTCTGCCAAAGAGGTTGAATTTTTTCCCTTAAGCCTATAACGGAAAAAAATTAATCCACACATGTTGGGATGGGGTAGGAGCAAAGGAAGGCTAAGCAGACTGCAGGAAAATATTTATTGTTTTCATCAGGAAAATCAGAACTGAATTTTCATTTCCCTGAAGGATTTGAAAACAGGAGTCAGACCCACAATGTCATAAGCAATAAGGGAAAAATCTCAAATCGGATCTCGAGACCTAATATAACTAAGTTTCCAGTGTAGGAGAGTGAATCTGAAAGTGTCCATTTAAGTAAGCACACTGTAGCCCGTAACCAATCTTATTTCTCCTGTGGACAATCAGACTTTGGCAAAATCCTTCCAAGATCATCTCATTTCCATCTCCCATTAGATTCTGTTTGGATTTCAAAGTATAGATAATAGTTGGATGATAGGAGAGTATATGAAGTGTTATTTAACGGCTACTTTGAAGATATTTTAAATGCATTTTTAAGTAGTATTATCAAATTGACTTCACACTCTAGTGCCTAACTTAAATTCATGTTATGATAATGCATGTGTTTGGCACCTTGATGTGTCCTGTGATAATGGTTATCTCAGGGTGGATATTTAATGGAATCACAGGACATCACTCCCAAAACACTGGCTAACTCAGAAGAATCCTCACATATTTAGCAAATAACATGCACCACTCTTGGTGTGCTTTCGAAGCTTTCTTCATTCTTAAAGACCCTGGGTGAAAGCAAGTACTCTCTGTGTTAGTCTTTCTTGCTTTTGGCAAGTAACTTAAAAGTCAGATGTTTCTCTACTGGGTAGATCTATTGCCAAATATAGCCAGGCTAGGAAGGCATGTCCTAGGTAAACAAGAAAAGTTTGTGATTGAGATTGATCTCTTTAACCCTGAGTATGTATGGAACCAGGGAAGCACTTAACAAAGCCAGGGCATGGGTAGGAATACAAACAGAAGCCCCTGTCTGGCGTCTTCTTGTTGCCACCACCTCCTATGCACCATGCAAAGGGCTTTGCATGCACTCAAGTCAGCACATCCAAGCTTTGTCCACACCCACTCACAATCATCTGTGTCTTGGCTGCACTTCAGGCCTAGGGACACACACACTGATGGGATGTTTGCCCTCAAGACGGTGGATTGGCGAAGGGCCCACATAGACCCTGGAAGTGGGCTTGGGCCATCTGGGCAGTGAAACTCAGGGTCTCAAGAGCCTGGAGCATGATCTTAAAGCTGAGGAGAGAACATGCGTTGCCAGTGAGCATGTCCCCTTGGCCCTGTGGCCTCACTGCCCCTTGGGGTGGAGAAAGATGGAAGAGGGTCAGAAGGAGTTTGAAGCAACTTTGTCCAGCTCTGGGGGTGGCACTGTGTCCAGCCCTGGACAGTGGGAATGATTGCAGGATGCTGTCTCAGTGGCCCTTCCGGTTTTAGCCAGCACTCACTCAGATGTCTGTTCTGTGCAGGTAGTTGGGCTAGGTGTTGTGGGAAAACATAAAATAGAAAACTATGTTTAATTCAGTTGTGGGGGAGATGAAAGCTGACCTGTGGATAGTTACAAAATAACTGATTAATAAGGGAAACTGGTTGGCTCAGAACTGTGGGGCAGGGGAATTCGGGGTGAAATGGAGTCCAGTGACGGTCCTAGCTGGGGAGGAGGGCTGGTTTTGGGACGGTGGGGCCCTAGCAAGCCTGGAGTTCAGCGCTGGCCCAGTCACGTTTCCAGGCTTCAGCAGGTGCCATAAGTGTGTGCCTGACCCTGGTATGAGACAGTGGGGACTAGGGGGAGAATGTGGGAGGGTTTGTGTGGAATTAGCAAACCAGAAAATTCCAATTAAAAATAAAAATGTTGATACTTATCTGGCAGAGGAGACACCATGATCACGAAGGTGGTTTTCCCAGGGAGAGGCTTATCCAGTGCACTCCGGATGTGCTGACCCCTGCCATTTCCCCTAATGTGGGATTTCCACAAATGCATAATTTGTGGAAGTGGGGAACTGCGTTCATACTCTCCCCTGAAAAAATAAAAATAAAAAATGAAAATGTTGAACAATATACAAAATGAAATGGAAATGGGATCCCAGAGTCCAAACTTCTGGGATTTTTGCTGATGAAATTAAACCGATGTTGCCACGCTCATGCCGAAACATAATGAGCTCACGCACATTTATTCCTAAAAAAGTAACTTTATTTTTTTGCAAAAGCTTTTTATTTTTTAATTACAGATGACCGACCTTATTGTATTAGTTTCAGGTGTACAACATAGTGATGAGACATTTGCATAACTTACAAAATGACCCCCCCAATAAATATAGTACCCACATGACACCATGCAGAGATATTACGATACTATTGACTATATTCCCTATATAAAGTAACTTTAGTCAAGGAAGTTGCTTCACATAGAAAATGTGAAGGGGAAAGTTCTAAAGAGAAAATTCTTTTTTTTTTTTTTTTAAGATTTTATTTTTTTATTGTTGTTCATTTACAGTTGTCTGCATTTTCTCCCCACCACTCCCCACCCCCAGCCAATCCCACCTCCCTCCCTTGCTCCCACCCTCCCTCTTGGTTATGTCCATGTGTCCTTTATAGTGGTTCCTGGAAACCCTTCCCTGCACTGTTCCCTCCCCCCCCACTGGCTATTATTAGATTGTTCTTAATTTCAATGTCTCTGGTTATATTTTGTTTGCTTTTTTCTTTTGTTGATTATGTTCCAGTTAAAGGTGAGATCATATGATATTTACAGTCCAAATGGTGGTTAAGACAAGTGGAAACAGTGAAGAGCCCTTGTCCCTTATGCTGGAGGTTTAAAATGTTCACTATATTGTGTAGGAATCCCCTTTTATTCTTTTTATGCCTATAAAAATCCTACCAAAATTATTACATCAATTTCCTCTGAGTGTTGAGAATGCAGTTGCCTTTCCCAAACAGACACAGTCCTGGGTTGACGAGAATGCCCCCCAATTCGTGATGAATTTGGCCCCTGTGAATGTGAGCTTATTTGGAATAGGGTCTCTGCAGATGCAATCAAGTCAGGATGTAGTCCTCTTGGATTAGGGTGGGCCCTGACTCCAATATAACTGGTGTCCTTAGAAGATGAGTAAAATTTGAACACAGACACACTCAGAGGAATGATGGCCATGTGAAGACAAAGGCTGGGATTGGCATTCTGTTGTCACAGACCAGGTGGTGTCATGCATTGTCAGCAACTGCCCTGAAGCTAGGGGGGGAATGCAAGGAATAGAATTTCCCCCTGAGCCCCAGGAGAGTATAACTTTCTATTGTTTTAAGCCAGCCCATTCATGGTAATTTAATTTAGCCTAGGAAACTAACACAGGTACTACTTCCTAATGTCCCCATTATTGTCAGAAATGCCACCAAGTTCCTGGTCTCAAAAAGGTTACAATTCCTGTTGCTAATCTTGTCTCTCACATACATTCAGCCTTCCACACCATTGCATTCTGTTCTTCCTCATTAGCACAGCGATCTCCCTATCACTTGTAAAAATAAGTGTTATTTGAATACTGCTTTCTCGAATTAGAGTGATTTTAATTCTCACAACAAATGATGATGGGACTGGTATTATTCTGTTTACTTAACTGATGAGGAAACTGAGGTTCAGAGAGTTTAAATAATTTGTCTAAGGTTACACAGTGCATTAGTTAAAAATCGGGGATTCCAGCAAAAATAGGCCCGACAGTTCTAAGAAAAAAAAACAAAACTCAACCCCAGATGGAGTGCCCGGTGGTAATGATTCGCCATGCTGCCTTCTCCATCATTCCAAAGAAAAGGGCAGAAGAGCCTGTCTGTGCCATTGGGGGAAGGCAAGAGTAATGCCCCGATCATTCTCCTTTGCTTCCCCACACCTTCCGGGACTAACCCTTGTTGTGGTCACAGCAAAGGCATCCCAGTGTTGACAGACTCGAAAAGAGAGAGCTTATTTGCCTCTTTACTTTTTTCTTAAAACAATAGAATTTCTTTTACATGTTTAATTACAACCTTAGAAGAGACAGCGGATTGACTTTTGGTGGAAGGCTTTTTCTTTTCCATAAGTAGGTCACTGGAGACATAATTAATAGAGATAACAGCTTTTTCATACACAGATTTCTTTTAGTTGAAGTGACCTCTTCTGAATACCTTTTCCGCCTGCTGGTAACAAAGCAGCTGGTTGGGTTCCGCTGTTCAGTGGGTTTTATAGCAAGGTCAAAAGTACACCCTCCCGACATAAGAAACATGTTAGCAACTCCCGTAATTGTCTTCCTGAAAAGCTGGGTTTTTTTCCCCCTAAAGTGGAGGTTACGTGATTTTCTCACCGTGGGCTGTATGTTTAAGCAGAAAATTAGAGTTGGAAGGCCAGGGGCGGCTGTAAAGTCTCTCCCACCCCCAGTTTGGCAATTATACAGAGGGTGGCCACGTTCTTTATTGGCCAAACTAGACCACTTTTGAGAATAAAAAAGATACTATTAATAATTACCTCGAGATAACAGGGCTGGTCCTGGGCAACTGGAAGATATGCTCAGACTACTCATTTTAATTCACCCTGTGGAGAGGAGTCCAGCCACGGACAGAGAGAACTGCCCACAAGCAGAGAGAGAGCTTGATGAGGGGGCTGGAAATTACTATTAGTCATGAATCATTAGATTGTTTTTTTTTTTTTAAATTATATATATATATTTAAGGAACCCTTTTGGATATCTGCGAGAGACACATAGAAAAATTCTCACCCAAATCTTTTGATCTTAGTCATTCTGGAGCTCATGGCTCCGGGAGACTGAGGTTCAAAGGAATCTTGGCCTGGAGGAAAGGATACCAGGGAGCCGCACTTCCCGCTGCGGGGGAAGATGCATGCCCTACAGTTAGCACCCAGCCTAGGCCCTCAATATATGTGCAGTAAATAACGATTGGAATGGCTACGCGCATCTTCCATTGGATTGTGAACTTACTGATTCACAGTTGTGCAACCGGAAAGAAATGTGTTTCTTGTAGTGGATGAAACCATAATGAAGACCATTTGGGCGAGAATCAAGAGTTGAGTAGGCACAGGCTTGTTTGTTGATGTGGGGGTGGATATGGGGGTGGAGAGGAGAATGAAGGGGGGATACATCCCATGTACTCTGGGAAAGGCTCTGCTGAATTGAAATGGTAGGACAGACTCCACGGCTGCATGAAGATTAGGTGAGGAGTGCTAAGGAAAGTGGTATCAGGTAATGCTTGCCATATCCAAGCATTCATTGAGGGCCTGTTCTGTGGCAGGTGTTGCCCAAGGTAGAAAAGAGAGTTCCTGATCTAAGGGAAATCACAGACTAGTGAGAAGACATAGGAATCTATACGCGTCATGACAAAATGTAATGAGAATGGTATGTAAAGCTATAGTAGTAACAGGAAGAAGATTATGAGTCTTCTACTTGGAATTCGGGGGGATTTGTGGGAAAAGTGATGCTGGAGCTGTGTGATGAGTTGACCTGGGAGGCAGCAGGCTACTGAGGTAGAGAAAGGAAAGAAAAAATTACGTGGCCTGAATTTGAACCTTGACAACATCTAGCTGTTACTTAAACTGGATCTTTCAAGGGTAAAGTCACATATTTTGATTATGATGGTGAACTGAAAAAACACCTTATAGCTATTTGTATATCTACTTAAATCTGAGTAAAACTCATTTCATATTCTGTAAGAATCATGAGAAGGACTTCGGGAGAACAATTATATCCTAGGTGGGTGGATGAGAGAGCGTTGTATTTTCGAAGCCCTACAGTTTGGAATCCCATGCTTCGATTCTTAACCTGATCCTACATTTAATTGCACTTTTGTTTAACTAACATTTATTTTCATTTCAATTTATCTTTGGGGCTGGGGGAGGATGGGTAGTAGAGTAGGTCAGGTAGGTACTCTGTCGTGGCTGGTATTTCAGCAAAATGCTTGTGTTTCAAAATGGTAACTTATCTACTTGCCTGCACTTATTGTGGCTTAAGGATGATAAGTTCATTGTCTCTTTTACTTCTTTCTTTTCCCTTAAGACATTTTTATCTGTTTACTAGTCTTTCTCCCCTTTCTTTTTCAATATAGCAAAATCAAACTATTGGACAATCATAACTAGAACAAGAACGAATTCTGAATTAGACTCATTCTGGTGCTCACTATTCTAGGGTTCCATTACTCCTCATATTCTTTCATGTTTGAGAGGTCAAAGGCTCGCCGATGCCCTGGTGTTAGGAATCTTGGTGAACGTTTCTATGAGAATGGGTGGGTATTCCTCTCTCGGAGGAGCAGTGAGCTGTGGAAGATTCTGAAACCGTTTATGAAAGTGCTTACCATTTGTCTTTTGGAGAGTAAAACAAGTCAGAGTCAGAGAGCAGAAAGTGATCTCATGACCTTCCTTATAAGTAAAATGAGTTGCACTTCTAACGGAATCGCTAATATTTTAGCTGTAAGCCATAGAGCTTACCTGAATAGTTTTCTCCCTATCCTTTGTGTGTCTTACTCATTTTAAGGGAAAAGTAATTGATGTCCAGGGCATCTTCCATAATAGAGTTTTGTCACTAACAAGCACTTGATTAATAAGATTTTATATATTTTGCTACTTTTCCAGACTCATACACATGAGCTATTGACATACAGAGAACAAAGCTGTATAACTCTTTTTTTTAAA
>VMDR010012936.1:0-25740 GCA_007922815.1 Macrotus californicus | reverse complement strand
AAAAATAAAGGGATGGAGAAGATATAACAGGCTAATGTCAACCAAAAGAAAGAGTGAGTGACTGTGTATCTTAGACAGAGCAGATTTCAGGGCAAGGAAAGGTATGAGGGATGAAGAGGGCCACTACATAGAGAGAGAGCAGTTCTCCAAGAAAGCCTAACAGTCCTTAATGTATATGCCCCAAACAACAGAGTTAAAATACATAAAGCAAAAACTGATAGAACTAGCTGTATGGAGAAATAAATTACTACAGTTGGAGACTTTGAATTTCTTCTATCAAAAATGGACAGATCCAGCCCTGGCTGGGGGGGATCAGTGGGCTGAGTGCCGGCCTTCAAACCAAAAGGTCACTGGTTCGATTCTAGACAGGGCACATGCCTGGGTTAAGGGCCAGATTCCTAGATGGGCGCATGCGAGAGGCAACTGCACGTTGATGTTTCTCTCCCACTCTCTCTCTTCCTCCCTTCCCCTCTCTCTGAAAATAAAAACAATAAAATATCTTTTTAAAAAATGGACAAATCCTGCAGGTAGAAAATCGATGAGGGCCTAGTTAAACTCAGCCACACCATCAATCAACTGGATTTAATGAACATCTGTAGGCGACTCCATCCAAGAGCAGCAGAACACGTTCCTCTAAAACTCACGTGAAACAGTCACCAAGATAGACCACATTCTGTCACACAGCGTAGCAAATGTGTCCAGTGTTACTGAGATATAATTGATGTAAATCACCGGGTAGGTTTAAGGTGTACCGTACAATGGTTTGATTCACATGCACTGTGAAATAATTACTGTAAAAAATTCAGTAGATACACAGATACAGAAAAAGAAAAGAACGTTGTTTTATGGAGAGAACTCGGGATCTACTCTCCTAGGAACTCATCCCTCACACTGCATGTGTCATGCAGTGGTAACTGGTCGTCACGTCGTCATTATATGCATACTGTGCATTTATCTTGTAACTGGAAGTTCATAGCTTCTGACACCTTCCCCGACTTCCCCTCCCCCTTTCCCCACTTTGGGTCACCCAAAATCTGATCTCTTCTTCTATAAGTTTCTTTTTTTTAAGATTCAATATACAAGTGAGGTCATACAGTTTTTGTCTCTCTGTCTTGAGTGTTCTCAGGATCCATCCATGCTGTCGCAAATGGCAGGATTCCTAGGGTTTTTTTGGCAACAATTTTTAAATAATTACAATTATTTATTAAAAGAAATAATTACAATGTCTGCTCTCAGACCACAGTGGAATTAAACTAAAAACCAATAACAGAAAAATAACTGAAAAATCCCAATATACTTCAAGATTAAGCAATATACTTCTAAATTAAAGCTGTTTCAACATTCAAAAATCAATCTACTCCATCACATCAACAGGCTACAAAAAAAGAAAAATTGCATGAGCACATTAATAGATACAGAAAAGGCATTTGACAAAAATCCAGCACCTGTTCATGATAAAAACTAAGCTAACAAGGAATAGAAGAGAACTTCCTCAACTTAATAAATAATACCTGCAAAATGTCTACAGTTAACATAACACTTAACATTGAAAAACTAGCTTTCCCACTAATATCAGGAGCAAGGCAAGGATGTCCCCTCTCTCCACTCCTTTTCAACATTGCACTGGAAGTCCTAGCTCAAGCAGCAAGACAAGATCATGCAATAAAAGGTATATTGATTGGGAAGGAAGGAATGAAACAGTCTTTGTTTCCAGACGACATGTTTGTCTATGTAGAAAACCCAACAGAACTGACAAAACAACTGGAATTAGTAAGCTATTATAACCAGGTTACAGGATACAGAGCTAAATGTGTCCTGTACAGTCGTCAGTTGCTTTCCTACATATCATCAGTGACCAAGTGGAGTTTGAAATTAAAAACACAATACTATTTACATTAGCAAACCCCCCAAATAAAATTCTTAGGTATAAGTCTATATGTGCACATGATCTATACAAGAAAATCTATAAAACTTTGATTAAAGAAATAAAACTAAATAGAAAGATACTCTCCGTTCACTTATAAGACGACTGAATATTGTCGAGATTTTATTTCTTCCCAACTTGACCGTAGATTCAACCCAATCTCAAACTCTTGGCAAGTTATTCTGTGAATACTGCAGACCGATTCTAAGGTTCATGCAGAGGCGGAAGCCCCACAAGAGCCAACACAGCAGTGAAGGAGAACAACGTGGAAGGGCTGGTGCCACCTGACTTCCAGACTTACCGTGAATCTGCAATAATCAAAACATCATAGTGATGGCGAAATAGACAAACCAACAGAACAGGTGGAGCACAAGGGATTTTTAGGGCCAAGAAACTATTCTTTAGGACACGATCATGAAGGATACCTGTCATTATATATTCGTCAAAACCCATAAAAAACACAACACCATGTAAGCCCTGTGAGCTCCAGGTGACAACGATGTGTCCCTGTGAATTCACCCAGTACAGCAAATGTCCCTTCCAGGTGTGGGTGCGGGTAGCGGGGGAGGCTGTGTCGGGGCAGCAGACAGATGAGAAATTTCTGTACCTTCAGCTCAGTTCTGTGAACCTAAGACTGCTCTTTTCAAATATCTGTTTAAAAGAGTATAACTATTGCTAGGGGGAGGGGATGTGAGAGGACTAAATAGTAATGGATAAAAATACAGTAAAGATTAAATTTAAAAAAATTTAGAGGAAAGAAAAAAGAAAATAACATAGGCTATTAATAATTAGGTTTGCCAAATATTTGAGAAACAATTTGCTTAACAAGAGTGACTGAATCACCTTACTACACAGTTCTGTATATAAAATAGCCCAAAACAAAATATTTAATATTTGAGAAAAGCATGATTAAAGCTAACTCTGCAAGACTGATATATAAATTTCATATAACAAAATAATAATTTTTCTCTTTTTGACTTCAAGCCTTGTCTGTTATTTTCTTCAGGAATGTCACAATGAGTAGATCTGCCTGGGAGTCTGATGAGCAAGAACAATTATCTGCAAGTCTGTCTGAGACAAAGTTTCCATTTGCATTTCACCGGCCTCCATGAACATGGGCAAATTCTCCAAACTCTTTCTTACCAAGAGGACATTTGGATTTTTTTTAAGGTAAGCATCTAATTACCTATTTTCCTTAAAAAGAACAATTTAGATATTTCTTGTCCTTAAGATGTTACCATTGAACAAATAACATGATTTCAGCATCTTAAAATCTATGTGGAACTACATGAGCAAGGTTAGTGCTGACATCTACTGTTAAAAACTGAGTGTGATCGACTTCGCCACAAGCGTGCTTTGTGAGGAGGTGGGCGCCCTCAGCAATACTTCCAGATGTAGGAGTGGCTGTGAGACAATAGTATCCAAGGCTCCATTGTGCTGAAAAAGGAACAAGGGAATCACTTCACACTTTGCCAGCTAAACACGTTAAAGATTCTGGAGGCAGAAGATAAATTAATGTCAAGAGGGATTTCGTAATTCTCATCCAGGAGACTTCCTAAGACTCTGGCATCTTCAGCAAACCTCCCACTCTATTTCTCTTGTAATGTTTCTGTTCCTGGACTTTTGAAAAAAGGTAGATTTGGCTCCTGGGTTTCAGAGTAATCTTTAGGGAAGGGAGAGAGAAAGGGAGAATAGAAAACTTCCCTGACCTTGGATTTTCTCCTGCCCTGGGGCTTTGCTCTAGAGTATAAATCGGCTATCTACCTTTTGCTTTAGTTATCTTTATCTTCCTCTGGGCAGATTTTCCACCCCAATCCGGGAAATAGCTATTGAATTATGTCACTGTGCCTATTTTAAAAGGTGTGCACTCTGTGAGGTCTCACACCCCATCACCTCACAATCACTTATGTGTCTCATTAACAGCTATTACCTAGACCAGTGACACAGACCTAAGGTGGAAATCCTTCCAGTCCAAGAGAAACACACTTATATCCTCACCGCGTGCAGAACAAACCAGCTGTGTGTCACAACTGTTGTTAGGCAAGGACTTCTGTAAAAATCGAGAAGCAGTGTCAATACCTGATGTCTGTTCATCTTAACTGTCAGCCCAGGGGGAGGACAGACGGGCATGAGAGAATGGACTAGAGGACTTGGGACTCTTGGGCAGATTATCAGCGTCCTCCCAGCACACATCTGATGGAGCCGCGTGGTCCTCTGGTCTTGCTCTCACGTTCTCCTCTCTTGCTCTTGCTTGTCTGATAGATACACACTCCTCAGAGCAATAGGCTCGTTCCTAAGCAATTCGAGGAACTAACGGTGCTCCCACATGGAGAACACAAAGAAATCAGCTATATTTTTGCCCTCTTCCTCCCTCATTTTCAAGACAAGTCAAATAGGCTAATTGAACTGTACTTTTCTTTTAGTTTTTCGGTTTACTGTTAAGTTATTTGAATATTTAAAATGAAATTTATTTTTTAAAAATTGTTGGTGGTAGCCAATGTTCTTTGTGGGAGATCTAAATAAGCTAAAGTATTTGTGTTCTTCTGGGTAAGATGATAAAAATACTTCTTTTATTCATACAGATATCCTTGAAACACTCTTTGTACAACAGCTCTTATTTGGTTGACGTTTTGGAACCCACAGCGTGCTATGCCACTGTTTAAAGTCTGAGTCATAGAAGTCCCTTTTATGTTCATTAACATGAAAAGCTTTACAAAACATGACGGGAGTAGGCTTGGTGAGCTGACCAGTCGTCTGCGCCCCCGTGATGCTGCTACACGTGGTGGTCAGCGTGGTGCAGCCCTCAAAGCCACGGGTCATGGTGGAGCAGCAGGCATCCTTGTTGGGCGTGTGCAGAGAGGGGACCCAGAACTACTTGGCTTCGGCAGTGTTCCCTTTCCTGATGAGGAAACAGGGCAGGGGAACAGCAGCCATGTGCATTGAGCACCTGCTTAAATCATGGGGTCCAAATATGACTTCTTAGAAGCATCCGTGAGTCAAGACTATTCATTCAACGTGTGTCCTCTTTAGCACAGAAACACTGTGTGTGCAAAGTCCACTTCGAATGAACATTAAGGGCAGCAGTGAGGCAAAAAGTGATGAAGGTGCAACATACAGTGTGAGGGGTGTGTGTGTGTGTGTGTGTGTGTGTGTGTGTGTCTGTGTGTCTGTGATGGAGGGACAAATGCCATCAGAGTTTAGCTCGGGAGCTTGGGGAGCATTGTAGTCATCTTTTCCTTTATCAGCTCTCTTAAACAAGCTGCAGGGCATAGAATGATTTCTCGGATCAGCTAGGCTCAGGATAACTGTGGGGGTTCGAAGAGGGCACAGGAGGAAAGTAGGCTGCTGGTGCCACTTGGCCCCTAGGAGCTGACTCAGTGCTCACTGACTCGAGAGGTGAGGTTGTGACCGTCTGCAGGAGGTCATGTGTCTTCTATATACACTGAGAAGTATAACAAATTGTGGGATAACTGAATGAGAGGATCTGGCTATTCTACTTTCTGATTTGCTGATGGTTCTCTCTCTAAATGCCAAAATCCTTTTTTGCATCTTCTCGTATGAAAATTATTTATGAAATACACGATTTTATTTCTTGCCTTAGCGAATAGTATTCTGAATATATGTTCAAAGTGTGTTATAGTTCAATAACACAATTTTCAACTGTAAGCAAATGAAAATGTCCAAGAATATTAAAATCTCCTTAGAAGTTGTTATGATCGTTTGCTTGTAATTTTTTCCCATAGAATTAGAGTGCTGATTGTGAAAGGCAAAAATCTCAGTATTTGAAGGTTTCTATTACTGGGGTTATAATTATTCTAGACTTCTTGCCCTAGTCATGAATTCAGGGTAAACTTCAAGCATATGTGTTTTCTGGAACTAGAATAATGACTAATTCCTAGGTAAAGAGGGGCTCAAAATGCTTTTGCTTTCATTCAGGTCTGATTTCTTTGCATTACACCAGATCATTGAAAAATATTCCAAACAAGTTGTAAAGGGGACGAGCAACCTAGAAAAAATATACAGGAAGTCTGACCATTGAAATGGCATTGAGGAATCATTAGGCCGAAGCGGTTTGATGTGGATTGAGCTGTGCTGCCTAAACTACCACGAGTCTGAAACAGATAAAGGCAGCTCAAACAAAAGAAGAATGGGTCAAAAAGAAGCTATTTATCTAAGGTTTGAAAACAAGGCAGACGACAAGATTCTCATATTGCAGATGGCATTTCTCACTTTTTCCCTTGCCCCTTGGGTGCTCTGTACTTCACATCATTTTGAGGCCCAGATGGGCCTGGATGTGCGGTCGCTTTGGTTTTGCTGAATCCACACGTGCACATGTTCTCACACATCATCTCTACATGACATTCGCTGGCGAGGCAGAGGGAGCTGTGCCGAGCGCATTCCTCAGATGCTCTTTGGGCGGTGTTGTGAAATTGATGGGCGCTGTTGTTTCCTTCCCCCACTCTCAGTACCAAGGGTGGTGCAAACTGCTCTTTCTGAGGACAGCATCTGTTCTCATTAAAGAAAGTAAAGTGTTCTTCAAACCTAACTAGGTGTTTCATTAAATGTGATCTATGCTGTAAAGTATGTGGTGTATCATGTATTTACCTTGAGATATTATTATGGACATGCCTTTGTGTGAGGTCTGCTAGTGTAATACAGGGCACCGAAACAGGACCCTCTGATTTTAGAGCTATTTTACTATGGGTTTGGGGAAAGTTACATTTCTCAGAAAGTGTTCGGCTTCAGCGGCTTCTCCCTCTCTTTTACATGTGTTAGAATACCTTAAATATATGAGTCTATGTATTGGGCACTGTTGATAGATATAATAGGTGCATAGAATAAAACAAGATAGATGTTACGAATACTTGGAGGTCAAGCCACAATAAGGATTCTTCCAAGAAGTAAGAAGTGAAATTGCCTCTGGAAGTTAAAATTTAAACTTTACCAAGATTTGTAGTAAGTCTCCTTAAAGAAGAAGGGTGGTTCCCAGGCTGTGGTGTGTGGGCATGGGAAGACCTCCAACTACAGAGCGCACAAGTGACCAAGAGCCTGACTTTGTATTCTGAAATCCTTCACCATGACAACCATGAGGCCCAGGCTCCCACAGCTGCTCTCAGCCAATGACGGAGTGTGTCAGGAATGCTAAGGCAGATCCACCTTCTGGGAGTTGGAGGACTCCTCCTACAACCCTCTTTACTTCTAGCCACACACACCCCCACCTTACCCCTGCCCAGCCAGCCTCGATGACACTTCCTTGGATGGTGTGGCAGCCTGGGACACTCCTACTCTCCCCTCTCATACGTTTTCCTTCTCCAAGGGTCAGACTTGCATCGCCCTAGCCTTCCCTGTCTCCCTGCCCTGTAAAACCCATGCATGTTGAATCCCCTCTTGACAGCTTCTTCCTGAAAAGAGATACCAGCCAAACTGCAGCTTGACCAATTAGTATATTAATATAACTAAGAAAATGTTACTCTGAACTAAAGGTTGGTCAGCTTAGGGCGCTCTGCAAAGCGTGCTGTTTGGGAGGAAGAAACTTTTCTCTCCCCTTCTAGGTTCTTGTGGCTGGTCTAAGAATTAAATCGACATGACACAGATTAACAGGACAAAATGACCAAACTTAATTACACACATGCACTTGGGGGCTCCATAAAAATATGGGGCTAAAAATAGAGGGTAAGGAGGGCAGTTGGGGCTTACATGCCATCTTGAGCAAAAGAGAAGGGCTGTGGGACTTCTCAGTGGAAGAAGGCAATTCACATGAAGACGAAGAAGCAAACATCGGTAAGCAGGTGTTTGCAGGGCCAGGCAGAGACAATGGACACAGAGTGGGCGCTGATCTCTGGGCCCTGCCGAGTCTCCTGTCCCGTTCCAACTTCATATTGCGCTGTGGTTATCTGTGGTGATAGCTCCCTTCCTGGAACAGGCATTCTATCTAAATCCTTTTAGGCAGTGAGGGGGAAGGTCAAAGGTTCTTCTTGGGTCTTTTATTTATTTTTTAAATAAAATAGTCCTCATACCAAAAGACACACTTGAGGGAGGCAGTTTGGCTTCCCAGCAGCAACACAAAGTAGAACAGCTTGGCTCATGCTCCCCCGACCAGAGGAGAAAATGGCAGCATTTCATCCCAAAGACCGTCCTCATGAAGTGGGTATGTCTGGGGCCACTGAAGATTCAGTTTATCTAAAACACCTTTCTCTGGGTTCATGCTCCCCAAATGATGGTCAGCTGACTACTTAACTTTCCAGTGATCTGTCTCTAGTGAGAAAGTGTACATGTGGACTGGAGTCGACAAGGAAACTCTTGGAGATTTTGAGACCTGCATACAGGAGACTCAGAACTATGATAGATGAGTGGACCATCAGTGGCCAAGAGCAGGCTCCCTGGAGACCTGAGTCATGGGGAAGAGCAGCCTGGTTTCCACAGGGTGATCAGGCAGGCTCTGGGAGGAGCCCTGGTGGTGTCTGGTGTGTGTTCGGCAAGAAGTACATGTGTTACAGCACGTGTTAGCAGTCACTCTTGTTATTGGCCAATGGGTTAAATTGTCATCTAGAGAGAGAAAATTTAAAGTTTCTTCACTAAATATTAGTGTATTAGCTTCCTGGGGCTGCCATGACAAAGTGCCACAGACTGGGCAGCTTACCAGAAAGAAGCTTATTGACTCAGAGTGTTGGAGGCTAGAAGTTTAAGGTCAAGGTGTTAGCAGAGTCTGAGGCCTCTGAGGGAAAGCCTGATCCATGCCGCTCCCTCAGTTGGGCATTCCTTGGCTTGTGAATGCATCATTCCAATCTCTGCTTCTCTCTTCCTATGGTGTTCCCCTTGTGCATCTCCGTGTCTTCTCAGGACACCTTCTTATAAGTACATCAGTCCTATTGGATTGGGGACTTACCCTACTCCAGTATGCCCTCATCTTCACTTATTATAGCTGCAGCTGCCCTATCTCCAAATGAGGTCATATTCTGAGATACTGATGATTAGGAATTCAAAGTATCTTTTTTGGAGGGGTATACAGTTCAATCCATAACAATCAGATTTGATTATTCTATAAATTCCCTGAGAGTATAGTTCCATAATGGATAAAAATATAGGACATAATTATAATGAAGAAAATTACTGATTTTATAACTGATTTTTTAAGCTGATATTTGTTCACATCAGCTTAAAGCTGGGGATAGGGTATAGAAGAGAGGAAGAGGGGCAGCTTATAGAAACGGAACTCAGAGAAGGAAAGGGGCTCAGAGAACACGTGGCTAGTTGTCCTTGAGCTTCTGACAGATTCAGTTGGAGGACAGAGCCCAAAGTTGTTCTATCCCCGCTGCACCCCTGCCTCATCGTGTACACACATTTTACCCATCTCCGGTCTCCCCACATTTTCTTCTGACTCCTTTGCCTCTATCCTTTGTCCCCCTGGTCCTTGCGGGAGACTAATGCAAATAAAATACACCTACTGCTCTGCAATGTTTGAAAGATGAAAAAGCACTTCGAGTCTCCACATTGAAATCTTCTTGCAATGCTACATAGCTGGCTCTATTTTAGCCTATTAACTATGGGCAAAGTGCATTCACGATGTTTTAGTTCTCTGTCTTGTAACATTAACATTTGACTCTCATGAAGTCATTTAAATGTGCGCCACTGGGAAATAAGGCTCATAATTACCTCGGTGTTTATATTCCTCAGAGTTGAAGCATAGCAATTTGAATGGATGCTGTTAAAGAATTAATATGGAGAGATGAAAATGACAGAGAATTCTAAAAAGGCCCAGTGGTTTGGGAGCTGTTCTTCAGAAATCTCTTATGTTTTATTTTTAAAAAGCAAGGCAGCTGTTGGGTGCTCTTAGGCTACTCTGCGTTTATGGAATTTTCCACTGGGTTGTACGTATTCAGGTCACGCATGCAGTGAGATTTCCCGCAGTGAAGTACAGGACTTAAAAGGTTGAATAACCCGGTGATAGTTGTGCTCCGTTTAGGCAGACCGTCAACTGGTGCGTTTTTATCGTGTTGGTATCTTGTCTCAGGAGCATGGAAGATGCTTTTGTGTGCATATCTTCAATAGGAATGTATTAGCACCCAAATAGCAATAGGGTGTGTTTTGAAATGTATTCTAATGAAACGTAAACATGACGGGCCTCAGAGTTCATGTTTCTGTATCACTTTGAAGCCGCTAATCAATTAGTAGTTATTTTCTCAGTCAAATTTAGAGTTAAATAAACCTTTTCTTCCCATTTTCTAGGAGTGGCTTTCCCAAAGCCCGATAACATAGTTTGAACATCCATCATTTCTAATTACTATTATTAGGTTAGAACAGAAGATTTCCATCTCCTAACCACAGAAGATGTTGGGGCAGTCTTTCTTTTTTTTCAGTTTGAAGTACCACCTAGAGTCACCACGGAAGGCTGTGGACTGCCCGTCAAAGAGCTGTGGCGCTGCCACTCCTCGTTACTAAGCACCGATGTTGTTTAACTCTTCGTGACAAATCTGCTGGACTTTCCGGTCTTTTTAGAAGATAATGTCCATGATGCACAATTCTCTGCTGGTAGAACATGATGTACAATTCTCTGCTGGTAGAAGTGTTGGTTTCTGACTCCCTTCGTATTAGCCAAGCTGCCTTGAGGGCCGCTCGAAGATGCGGAGCTAGTACAAGTACGCCTGCCTCGCTGCGGCCAGAAGTCGGCCGCTGCAGGAAGGGTGGGCACAGCCCTGGCGCAGCGAAGGGTTTAGGATGTTTCTGGTGGTACACAAGGTGGGAAATGGCTAACGGAACTGAGCATGTCTACCACTGATTTCCAAAGCAATTAGTGCTACGCTAGGCCACTCCCTGGAAAGATGCTTTTGCAAATAAAACCATTATTAAACTATCATGTAAATTCCCAAAGCTGAAACAAGTCTAAGAGGGTGACTTTTTTATGTATATGTTCTCTCGGAAGAGAAAAAGACTGTGTCTCCTCTCTCAGTACCTCATGGCATCTTCAGTTCTTTCCTTACAACTAGGTCATTCTCTGGCTCTTTACGCGGCAGGGCAACGGTAGGCTTACTGTTGTGAGCACGCAAAACACTGAGTTTATTCTTGTGCTATTACGTGTTAAGTGTTGTATTATTTTCCATACGAACAACTGTGAACCTACTTTTCCCTCAATCTGTATATTACCTGAGCTCTATAAAATGGTAGCCACAAAACACATGTGACTATTAAATATAAATTAATTAAAAGTAAATAAAATTTAAAATTTAGTTCCTCAGTTGCATGAGCCTCATTACAAGTGCTCTGTAGCCACGCGTGACTAGTGGGTACTATACTCGAAGTCACCCTCTTAGGTTTGTTTCAGCTTTGGGAATTTACGTAATATTTTAATAATGATTTCATTTGCAAAAGCATCTTTCCGGGGAGTTGTCTAGTGTATCACTAATTGCTTTGGGAATCAGTGGTAGACATGCTCAGTTCCGTTAGCCACTTCCCACCGTGTTTACCACCAGAAATATCCTAAACCCTTCACTGTGCCAGTGCTGTGCCCGCCCCTCCTGCAGCGGCCGACTGTTCGCTGCAGCCATGCAGGCGTGCGTACTTGACAACGCCAGTCACAGAGCATTCCCGTCACTGAAGTGACCTGCCCACCGCTCTAACCACTTCTCGACAAGAGGATGATAGGCAGGTCCTACCACTCCACTTTATTCCGCTTTACTGTTGATCTCCACTTTATGATTGTAAAACTGAGACTCAGCAAAGCAAAATTTCATGTTTAATTTCACATAATTAATAAGTAGAAAACCACTCAATCTCAGATGAATTATCTCCAAATTAATTCTTTTTTATTTACTACCATATCACATCTACTCTCACTAGCAGCTTTTCTTTCTGTATCGGAAATAAAGAATAGTCAAAATAGCACAATTTAAAATAAACACTCCAAAGTTAGAATTAAATATTTGCTTTAACTAATCAGAGAAAATATGTGTCATCAATCAAGTTACCAGTGTATTGATAACTTCAATTTGTGCTCAGAATGGCTCTTTCCTTTATGGCCTCGGACATTTCATTTGCTTTGATGGTCAAAGAATGGAATTTTTTTTTTTGTTTAATCTTATTCCTTGAGTATTCAGTATGATGTAAAGAGTAGAGCATTAGGGAGTAAGAAACCGGAGATATAGCCCAGGCTGTGCAACTAACTGGATATGACTTTGGGCAAGTCGGTAACATTCTGAGTCAGTTCACTTGGCAGTCAAGAGATAACTTAGACAAGTTTCTATATTCAGGATGGATATCACTTGGTATGCTCACTGTGGCCACACAGTTCTGTTAAATTGTTGAAATACACAGTCCCATAGCACTTGGTAAACAGCACCCCTTCTGCAGTCACCCCAGACCCTCCTCTGGGTCCTCCCATCTCTGGATGATATAAAACCTGAAGGGTTCACGGCGGGAGCAATATGGGCCTCACAGGGCCCTGCCCCAGCCCATAGCCAGCACTCACTCTGATTGTTGGTTTTCATGCCATAATGGTTATTAAATATTTTGAATGTAAATGCAGCTACCATGCATCCAAATATATGTGTACAATATTCCCATTTATTATGTGTGGGTTGTCTGTTTGGTTCAGTTTAAGTTTGCAGTACAGACTCAACTTGGGTAAATTATTTAAAATGTCTATCTGGCTTTCAGCAAATGAGTCAAAAAGCCTCATCTCTCTGAGGAATGGTAAGGCAGGAAAATGAGGCCAGGGTTGCAGTGTTCACATTCTGAATTGCTCTCTGTGCGTTGGTAAGTGTAAGTTCTGTGAGCAAATTCACATGGTCTGAATCACTCTAGGTCAACAGCCCGTTTTGCCTCTTAAATGTATTTAGATAAGGGGTTGCACCCTGCAAAAAAATGAGAAAGAAGACTGTACATTATCATCTTTGACATTTAATACATTTCAAGATCATGAACATCAATTCTCTTCCTATGACTCACTTCATACTTTCTGAACCAACATTAATTTACCTCTCAAAACACCTGACAACTTTGGGAGAAGAACTGCAGAGCATCTAATAATTTATTCATTAGATTCCAGTCACTGCTGATTTTAAAAGACATATCTGTTAGTTTATTCAGACGTTCCTCTCTCCACCCACCTTTTAAAGTTAAAAATGCAATGTCTTCTAAAGGACTAAGAAGCAACAATTCTTAGTTTATATTTCAATCTAAATTCTCAAGTTCCCAACTGATTTTTCAGAACTTGTGCTATTAGCCTTCCAAATACTGCTTTGGTAAATAATTGGGGATTGCTTTTATTTCTCTATTCTGACATGCTCAGTTTACCTGCTAGGTTTCCTCATGGTATCAAGATGGCTGCAGAAGCTCTTGGCATCACATCTTCACAAACCAATATGAAGAAAAACATTTTCCAAAATCATCCTAGTAGGCTTATCCTACATCTCATTGTTCAGTATTGGTCCTTCCTAAGTCAATTATTAAAATAGAAGAAGAAACCACCATGATTGGCTAATATAAATCAAGATCTACTAAATGGGTCTAAGGCTGAAGCCAATCTTTACAGAACATTCATGAAGGATTTTGTTCTGTTAGCAAGGAAGAAGATATGAATGGCTGTTGAGTGGGCATTGTTATCTTGTACTATACAGAATGGCCCTGTGGGATAGTTGAGTAGACTATAATTTGCCATGGGAAGCAAGGAACCCACGGATGAGAAGTGGTCAGTGGTAGATCTGTGATTTGAACCAAAACCTGTCTGGCACTAAGGCAGGTACACCTGACCACACTGCCCTACCATCTCTTGGTCATACGCTCTGTTCAATAGAGATTTTGGTCTCTAGCTTACGTCTTCCTCTTTGCCACAATCCCTCTTATCGCCCTGGGGAATTTTAGTATTTGTGTGGGTGACCCATCTAATCCTAGCCGCAACATTTCTGACTGAAACTGAAATGGCCTCTGTTTCCACTTTACTGCAGACTCTTAATCCCCTGGCTTTTCCTCCAAAAACTATTCCAATGTTGAGTCTTGAATTCTGGTATCTCTTGCCCTCACCCTCCCAGCCTCTCCTCCCTTCCTTATTACCACTACACCTGCCCTTCGGCTCCCAGGGTCCTCCACGATCCCTTCTATCTGGAATGCCTATTAGAATTATAAACTTTAGGGTGTCTCAAAGCCCCAGTCAAACACCTGTGATGGGGTTCAGGACACGTTATCCCCAGATGTGGCACTTTGTCATATTAACTATTTTAAGCTGAAGGAGTTTGAGAAAACAACAGAATTAGGAAGGTCACTCTGACCTTCCCTCAGCCCTTCTCCCCTGAAATAAGTCATAAAGCCCTCATGTGAGAGGTGCCCTCCCTATAATCCAGAAGACAGGAGCATCCTTATCTCAAAGACAGAGGGATGCAGAGAAGAATCCTGACAAACAGGCTCCGCTATGTTCCTCCCGTTTGCTACACTTATCTTATATTCCTTAACCCATCCTGTTCTCCCACAACTGTCCACTCCTCACCAACCTGGCACAAAAATACTCAAGTCTAACTGTTTCTTCAGATCTTCACTTCCTTATGAAGGCTCCCATGCCATGTATAACTTAGGTTAAATAAATCTGTATGCTTTTCTCCTGTTAACCTCTCTTTGTCAGCTTCACTTTTAGACTCAATCAGGGATGCTAAGAGGTTCAAAGAAAACTTTTCCCTCCCCACACTCCAATCCAGAAGAGAAGGAAGTGGAGGCTCAGATGGCTGACACGGGTTGGCCAACATCACACCTGCTAGTGATTGCAGGGCCAGGACTGGGACCCTGGTCCTCTCTGGTTCCAAGTCCAGGCCAAGATTTTATTTTGTTTTGTGTTCCCTACTCTGCCCCTCAACTTGAATCTTTCCTCCTGGTAAGGAGTTAACATATGCTGTGTTGGAACAATATTTCAGGATATTAGCCATTTATACTTTATGTAAATTTACTTATTTTTCATTTATAGTTTATATTCAATATTATTCTGTATTAGTTTCAGATGTACAGCATAGTGGTTAGAAAAGCATGTGTTTACTCAATGCCACCAATCATCAGAGAAATGCAAATTAATATCACAATGAGAGTGCCATTGGTTAGAGTGTTGTCCCAACAGGCCAAGGTGACAGGTTTGATTACAGTCAGGGCACATACAAAAATCCACCAATGAATGTGTAAATAAGTGGAATACCAAATCAGTGTCTCTCTCTCTCAAATTAATAAAATAAAAAAGTTTTAAAAACCCACGATGACATATCTCCTCACAACTGCCAGAATGGCTATCATCTATAAATCAATAAACAACAGGTGCTGGCAAGGACACGGAGAAAAGAGAACTCTTGTGCACTGTTGGTCAGAACGCAGGTTGGTGCAGCTGCTGTGAAAAGCAATATGCAATTACCTCAGAAAATTAAAAATTGAACTGTCTTATGACCCAGTGATCCTACTTCTGGCAATATATCTGAAGAAACACAAAATACTAATTCAAAAGACTGTATCCACCACTATGTTCATTGTAGCATTATTTACAATAGCCAAGACTTAGAAACAGCCCAGGTGTCCAGCAGTGGATGAGTAGATAAAATTACTCTGGTATATTTATGCAATGAAATACCACCAGACCATAAAAAAGCATCTTACCCTTTGCAAAAGCATGGATGGACCTGGATAACATTATGCTATGTGAAATAAGTCAGTCAGAAAAAGACAAATACCATATGACTTCATTTATATGTGGACTCTAGTGAACAAAAATGAACTAATAAGCAAAATAAAGACACACTCATAAATAGAGAGCAGGCTGACAGTTATTGGCAGGGAAGGGCATGGGTGGGGTGTAGAGGAATTGAGCCAAAAAGAAAAGAAGAGAAAAAAGCCATGGACACAGACAACAGTGTGGTGCTTGCCTGGGGGAGGGGGTGGGGGGAAGGTGAAGGAGGGTACAGGGGAGTAACTGGTGATGGACGGTCATTTCACTTGGGGTGGTGAACACTCAAGAAAGTGCACAGATGGTGTGTTGTAGAACAGTGCACCTGAAACCTGTGTAATTTTGTTAACCAGTATTACCCCAATAATTTCAATAAAAAGGAAAAACATAAAGATTTTAGAAGACTCTTTTTAAGAAACTTCCTAAGTACTCAGTGTAGTTAGTTCTAGTTAGGTGAGGAACAAAGAGAATTCTGATCACTTGTTTAGATAAAGTACTGTATTTGTTTGGGTTCTATCTAATTACCATGGCCTGGGAACAGGTTTCCAACATAGCTTCGGTTACCCACTCCTCTCCACTCCACTGCATTAAGGAAAGGGAAAGGAGAAAAGGAAAGATAAGGGCACAAAAAATTCTGTGTTTAACTGTGTCTGTAAATGCTAGCAAGGGACTCGATATCTCATGGAAAGTTTCTCTATGGATCAGGGGATGGAATAGAGAGAAACTATTTTCAAGACTTCCACATCCCTGGAGGATTTCTCTCAGTTGGTAGGCATGCCGAAAGTGGCCATCGGTCTTAGACCAGGGACATATGAGCTGTCCAGCACACTGGTGGTGGTTGGTGGTCACTGCTGATCTCTTTAGGGCCTGGTTCTATTTTAGTTGTGTCTTTTGACTGTGTGGACATCACAGACACATTTCACTGTTGCAGTGTTCCAGAATTGGTCTTTTGACCAGGTATTTT
This sequence comes from Macrotus californicus, assembly GCA_007922815.1. Classification (NCBI taxonomy): domain Eukaryota; kingdom Metazoa; phylum Chordata; class Mammalia; order Chiroptera; family Phyllostomidae; genus Macrotus; species Macrotus californicus. The sequence goes on along the minus strand of VMDR010012936.1, from coordinate 9,171 downwards.
GCAGACTGCTGTAGGAGTTCAGAACAAGTCATCCAAGATACACCTCTATGGTGTGTGGGTTGTTTTGCGCTGAAGGCTGTTGAGACCCTGCAGGCCAAAGGGAAATATTTACATCTATCTCCCTTAAAGATAACTTTTTTATGTCCTAACTATAAGGCAGGGCAAATATTTTATTATTGAATATCTGTTCTTATTGTCCTGTGGATTACCCCCCTCCCCTCTGGAGCCTCAGGCCCTTTACCTCATTTGTTAGCTCAAAATGCCACAGATACTTCATTTTACCTTTCTGTCTCTGAACCTCCCATGTGTGTGGGGTCCCCATATGTATGCATGTAATTAAATTTGATTATTTTTTTTCTTGCTAATCTGCCTCATATTGATTTAATTATTCAAGCAGCCAAAAGAACCAAGAAAAGTCGAGGAAAGTTTCTTTTTTCCCAACACAGTCCCTGGGGGGAGACAAAGGAATGGACCTCAAAAATCTGAAAATCAAGGAAGTGATTGTTTTTTGAGATTTAAACTAAAAAATAAGTCCATCATAATTTGGAGTAAAGAGAAATATATAGAGTCCCATTCAAATCACAGGCATCTGAATTGCACATGTCCAGACAATGGCAACAAGTGCATTTATGCGGTCTACCTGGCCAGTACAGTCACATCGCAGAGAGATATGGCAGACTGCAAGAGTCGCTGCTTGTGGCACATTCTGTTCACATAACTAGCTCCCCTCAATCTGTTTCATTTTCCCTGACGTAAACTCCTCATGTACTTTGCACTGGTGGGCTGACTTGAATGTGAGGGCTCCTTAACAGTTATACTTCTCTTTAAAAGTTAATTGATTGGCATTTTGTGTTTCTACCTCATAATCAGTTTGTCAGCATAAAGTACATTTCTAAGTTCAAAGAAATCTGGGTTACTGATGAGTTTCAGACCCCACAAGTCTGAGGCCATTCCCTGGAAAGTGGTAGATTAACTCACCAAGCATCTCTGTGAGCAACTGTCTTGGGAGCTAGTCAGCCCTCTCCTACATGCACCTGCCTCATTGCCTCTCAGCCAGCATCAGGAGAGATGCCATTGTGACCATGTTCTTTTTTCTAGGCAGTTCTTCAAATATTTCACTTGGCAGTCATTCCTTCTCTAATCAGGTCTTGAGCTGCCAGCTCTGTGAAAGGATGATGGCCCCACCCTACAACCAAGGAAGAGACATAACTTTACCTAAATCAGAGAGATAAAAAAGCAACCAGTCAACTTCATGGACAATCCATTGCTCTTGTGCTGCATAGAAATTAATGGTCATAACACTTTCTTTAGAGCTAAGAAATTCAACTATACCCTTATTCTCAAGAAAAAAAATTTTGATAGCTTTGTAAATTGTCTTTATTTTATTAGATTTGTCATCCAAATTTAACTTTTTGTATGTGATCAGAAAATGTTTAGAAACATAGCCATGCACCACATAATGTTTCAGTCAACAGCAAACCACATATGAGGTCTATTCAGAAAGTATCCAGCCACACAATATGAAAAATAAGACATTTATTGAAGAAAATTTGATACAAGAAACATTGTATGTAGGATGATGACACCTCAGTCCCCTTCAAAGTAGACACCTTGGGACCTCACACAGTACTTCCAATTGCCATCAGCTGCCCTATCGTATTTTCCTGAATCTCATCAACAGTCTGAAATCTCTTCCCTTTCAAAGGTGATTTTAGTTTGGGGAAAAGCCAGAAGTCACAGGGCACTAAATCTGGGCTGTAGGGGGCCTGAGTCACCTGGGTGATTTGATGTTTCACCAAAAAACTCTGCACAAGATGTGATGCATGAGTTAGCATGTTTTCATTATGAAGCTGCCAATCACCAATTGCCCAGAGCTGCGGCCTTCTGAATCATTCAAATAGTTTCCATGGAAGAATGTTCAAGCTTCACACAAATCTGATGCAGATTCATTGTTCTATTTGCTCAGTCACTTTGAATGTGATGGCCACACAGCACACATGCTCACTCAATGGCATCTACCACCCCCACTGACTAGTACAGTGAAGTCGTCATTGTTCACACATGTGCATTCCAGTCCACTCTCCTTGGCTGCCAGGCTACACTGATGTCACACAAACTGTTCTCGTTATATTTACAATGGACAGGCATGTATATTTTCTGGACAGACCTCATATAAGATGGTGGTTGCTCCAGATGACAATGGACTGGAAGATTTCTACTGCTGCCTGGTCAAGATGGAGGTGTGAGTAAATGAGCTTTGCCTCCATGCACAACTACAGCAAAAATTACAACTAGACTACAAAACAAATATCACCCAGATTTGTCAGAAAATCGAGCTGTATGGAAGTCTGGCAACCAAGGATTCAAAGAAGCCACATTCATCCAGGCAGTTAGAAGGGGCAGAGACATGGAGAGGTGCTGAGAGGTATAGAGACATGGAGTGGCTTGGAGAGGCAGTGGAATGGGTGGCCCTACACCTACATGTGGTTGATAAAAATTGGGAGGGATACCTCAGGAACAAGTGTCCTAGCCCCTGACCACTCAGCCCAGGGTTCCAGTGCCAGGAAGATAAGTCCCCATAACTTTTGGCTGCAAAAACTAGTAGGGGTTGGGGCAGTGGAACAAACTATGGGATTCTCAAGAGACTCCTCTTCAAGGGCCACAACAGGCTTAGGACTAAAGCAGACCCAACCCCTCTGGGATTCAGTATGAGGGCAACAGCTGGAAGGGATCCAGTGGCATATGGGGAGAAAGTGAAGTGCAAGTGCCAGGAGACAGCTTACTTCCAGGCAATCTCCAGCGGCCAGGCAGTGGCATTGTCCCCTCTCTGTGCCCTCCCCAACGAAGAGCCACAAGGCAGTGAAACAAACTGAGGGGACAAAGAAATATGGCCCATATGAAAGAACAGAACAAAACTCCAGGGAAAGAACTAAATGAAATGGAGATAAGCAACCTATCAGATGTAGAGTTCAAAACACTGGTCATCAGTATGCTCAAAGAAATCACTGGATACTTCAACAGCATAAAAAAAGACCCAGGCAGAAATGAAGGTTACATGAAGTGAAACCACAGGGAACCAACAGTGGAGGGAATGAAAATCAAATCAATGATTTGGAACATAAGGAAGAAAAAAGCATTAAATCAGAACAGCAAGAAGAAAAAAGAATTTTTTTAAAAAGAGGATAGAATAAGGAGTCTCTGGAACATCTTCAAATGTACTAACATCCAAATCATAGGAATGCCCAAAAGAAAGGAGGAACAGCAAGAAATTGAAAACTTATTTGAAAAAATAATGAAAGAAAACTTTCCTAATTTGGTGAAGGAAATAGACATACAAGTCCAGGAAGAAGAGTCCCAAACAAGTTGGACCCAAAGAGGACCACACCAAGGTACATCATAATTAAAATGCCAAAGGTTAAAGATAAGGAGAGAACCTTAAAAGCAGCAAGAGAAAAGGAGACAATTACCTATGAAGGAGTTCCCATAAGACTATCAGCTGGTTTCTCAAAAGAAACTTTGCAGGCTACAAGGGACTGGCAAGAAGTAATCAAAGTGATGAAAATCAAGGACCTACATCCAAAATTACTCTATCCAGCAAAGCTATCATTTAGAATGGAAGGGCAGATAAAGTGCTTCCCAGACAAGGGAAAGCTAAAGGAGTTCATCATCACCAAGCCATTATCATATGAAATATTAAAGAGACTTATTTAAGAAAAAGAAGATTAAAACTATGAACATTAAAATGACAATAAATTCACAACTGTCAACAATTGGATCTAAGAAACAAACTAAGCAAACAAGCAGAACAGGAACAGAACCATAGATCTGGAGATCATTTGGAGGGTTATCAGTTGGGAGGGGTAAGGAGGAGAATGGGGGAAAAGGAGCAGGGATTAAGAAGTACAAATTGCTGGGTACAAATATACAGGAGGATGCTAAGAACAGTATAGGAAATGGAGAAGCCAAAGAACTTACATGCATAACCCATGGACATAACCATGAACTAAGGGAAGGATTGCTGGAGGGAATGAGGGTACCAGGCAGAGGGAGGTAAAGGGGGACAATTGGGACAACTGTAATAATTAATAAAATATACTTGAAAAATTCCTGTTGCCTTGTAACATAGTGTGTGTTATGACAACATAGCACCACACGTTAGTCAAGTGTTTGTGGGGGCTGGTGTAAACAATCCTACTACAGTCATTGTATAAAACTTTAGCAATACAATGACATATAGTACATAATATTTGATAGTGGAAATAAATCACTGTGTTTGTGGTTTATGTATTCCTTATACTGTATGTTTTATCATTATTGTAGAGTGTGCTCTTTCTACTTATTAAAAATAAGTTTGCTGTAAAAGAATATGCTGTGTTATACTGGCAGCAGCCTCATACATCTATTTACAGCATCTCCTGATTTCATCCTTTCTCTGGTGGTTGATTTCACTTCATGTTGTTTTGTAAATTTAGGACAGCCTAAGCATACAGTTGTTTATCAAGTCTACAGGAGTACATGGTAATGTCCTTTGCTTTCACATTCACTCACAACTCATGCACCATTCACCCAGAGCAACTTCCAGTCCTCCGAGCTCCATTCATAGTGCCCTCCACTGTTGTACCATTTTTTATCTTTGATGTCATATTTTTAATGTATCTTTTCTTTATTTAAATACACAAATAGTTACCATTGTGTTACAATTGCCTATAGTACTCCACTCAGTACCATGCTGAACAGGTTTGTAGCCTAGGAGCAGTAGGCTCTACCAGCTAGCCTAGGTGTGCAGTAAGTAATGCCATCATCTATTTAAGAACACTCTATGATGGTGGCACAATGACAAAATTGTCTAATAATGCATTTCCCAGAATGTATCCCCATTGTAAAATAGTGAATGGCTGGATTAAATGCTCAGATTAGTGTCAAAATGTCAAAGGTGAAATTTCATACCACTTGGTAATTTGCATTCACGTTGCCTTAATAATAAGACTTAGACAACATGTTTATTTAAGGTTGAAAATATTTTTGAATATAGACTCCTAGGTGTGTATGTCACTTGGAACATAGTTCCCTTGTGGATCACACTCTGATTTCAAAGTTTTGGAACCTCTCCTGATCTATCAATCATTAACTGTTGTCCTTTGAGCTACTGAGAAGACTGTTATATAACAGATTGTCCCTGACTACTGGCATGATTAATTGGGGGTTGGTAAGTGGGAAAGATTTTAAAAATATATGAAATCTACTGAATTACAGTAAAGTTGCTTTGTAACATTTCAAGGTCTAGTATCTCATAAACCCACTAAGTCTGTGTGAATTCATTTAATAAGCAGAAAAAAGAAGGGGATGGTTACTGAACCAATGGAATGCAGGCAGTGCTTCGGGCCATCTGCCCCGTGTCCAGCATTGTGGATATACAGGAGAGCTTCAAGTGTTTTACAGACAAGGGGGCCCATGGAAAAGATGGGACAACTGAAGGCACGTGAGCTCCCGGTGCAGTGGTGGCCTGCCCATCATTGCACTTCATTTTTTTTTTTAATTCTTTCCTCTAGAGATGGTGACTGTCCTAGGAGATAGAACTTGGATTCATCTATGTTTCCACCACTCTCAACTCCCCGACACCATAACTTTCCATTAGCGGTCAGCACAGTGATAGATATGAATAAATAGAAAAATAATATATTAAAGGGATGCAAAAAGACTTCAAACTACAGTAATTCCATTTTCTTCTACAAAATAGATGGCAGAAATAAGTCTTCAGAAGTTGGGCTTTCCCAAATTTTTTCCTCAAAAGAGTGACTGAGTAATCGATGATATGTTTAAGTTCTTGGAAGTTACACCTCAGTGGCTTCTTCATAACTCAGCCTGGCACTACCGTCCTCTCCTCTCCTCATCTTGTGCCTTTGGAGTGACCAGGTCTGCTTCTGTGACTGGATGGGCTGATCAATTCAAACAAACCACTGAGACAGCCTATAAAAATAGCTCCACTGGACTTGTCAGCAAAGTCTAGATTTCAAGGAAGCTGAGGAGTAGTCTGAGTCAGCTGCTTGTGGAATTCAAGCAGGCAGGCAAGGTGATAATAAAAGAGAAGTGATGGTGACCAAAATGTCCCTAGATAACGCATCACGCCACTAAACGAATGAAGACAGAAATAAACAAGTGAGCAGAGAAATATGCCACTGGAGTTTTAAAGAAAATACCTTCAGCTGGTATGGTCTTTTAAAAGATTATGTTGACCTACATTTATTGAAACCTAAATAAAACAATTACTTTTATGACTTTTAAATGTGAGAAGTAACATAGTGATTAGAATAGTGTAAGTTATCCTAAAAAATTCTATTACCAGAATTTAATTTTTTAATAATAAATCCCACGAGCCTTTGGGAAAGTCTACAGTTGGACCAATGTATGGATTCTACTCTAAAGCCGGTAAAAAAAATTTTATTTTCTGTCAAGATTTCTGTCTAGCCTGTGGATTCAATCACAATTCATGTGTGATGATCATTAGTTATCTATTATCCATTTAACACCCATTTGGCTTAAAGACCAAAATATTGGATCTTTAAAAAATTAAAAGGAGTTGGTTTCGTTGAATTCCACTGGTTATTTTTTACACAACTGCATTTGTATAATCATGCACACTTGTGGCTGGTGTGTGGATACCCAATTTTTCTTGTTAGTGCTCAACCAAAAAGTGCGGGAGGCAGAAGGCTAAAGATTAAGCCAATATTTGAAAAAATAGCTTACATAAAAGTGGAATATTCATTACTAATAGTGACTTACTAACTTCACTAACTAATTGGTCAATGGGTGATTTTAATTATTTTTAGTGATTTTTAATACTTGCAGTATTCGATGCTTATCATAATAAATGCTACTTTGAATTTATTGGAGTGACATAGGTTAATAAAATTATATAGGTTTCAGGTGTGCAATCCTATAATACATCATCTGTACATTGTATGGTGTGTTTACCACCCCAGTTAAGGTGTCCTTCCATCATTTATCTCCCGTATCCATTTCTACACCCTCTTCCCCCTTGTCCTTTGGGCAACCACCATACTGTTGTCTGTGTCTATGAGTTGTTGTTTTTTTGTTTCCTTAAACCTTTTACTTCTTCATCCAGCCCCACCCCACCCCAGCCCCGAGAGTTGTCAGTCTTTTCCCTTTGAGTTTGTTTCTATTTTATTTATTAGTTTATTTTGTTCATTAGATTCCACATGAGTGAAGTCATATGGTACTGGTCTTTCTCTGACTGGCTTATTTCACTTAGCATAATGCTCTCCAGGTCCATCTGTGCTGTCACAAAGGGTAAGATTTTCTTTTTATAGTTGAGTAGTATTTCATTGTGTAAATGTACCACAGCTCTTTTATCCACTCATCTACTGATAGATACTTGGGCTGCTTCTAAATCTTGGCAATTGTAAATAATGCTGCAATGAGCATAGGGGCGCTTATGTTCTTTCTAATTAGTGTTTTGGGTTCCTTCGGATATAGTCCCAGAAGTGGAATTCCTGGATCATAAGGCAGTTCCATTTTTAATTTTTTGAGGTAACTCCACACTCCTTTCCACAATGGTTTCACCAGTCTGCATTCCTACTAACAGTTCACAAGAGTTACTGTACCTTTTCTCTACATTTTCACCAGTATTTGGTAATTGTTGATTTATTGATGATAGCCATTCTGACAGGTGTGAGGTGATATCTCATTGTGCTTATAGCTCACATTTCTCTGATCATTAGTGATGTTGTGTATCTTTTCATATTTCTATTGGCCATCTGTATGTCCTCTTTAGAGAAGTGTCTATTCAGGTTCTTTGTCCATTTTTTAATTGGATTTTTAGTTGTTGTTTTTTTATGTTGAGTTGTACAAGTTCTTTATAAGTTTTGGATATTAACCCTTCATCGAATGCATCATTGGTGGATGTGTTGTCCCATTCAGTGGGTTGTCTCTTCATATTGCTGTGCTAAGTGTTTTTAGTTTGATGTAGTCCTATTTGTTTCCTTTTCTCTTTTTTCCCTACCCAAAGCAATACATCAGAAAAAATATTGCTATGAGAAATGTCTGAGATTTTACTGCCTATGATTTCTTCTAAGATGTTTATGGTTTTGAGTCTTACATTTAAGTTTTTAATCCATTTTGAGTTTATTCTGTGTATGATATAAGAAGGTGGTCTGGTTTCATTTTTTTGTCTGTATCTGGCCTATTTTCCCAACACCATGTACTCTATAGACTATCTATACCTCACTGTAAGCTTTTACCTCCTTTGTCAAATAGTAATTGACTATGAAGTTGTGGATTTATTTCAGGGTTCTCTATATGTCTATTTTTATGTCAGCACCATGCTGTTTTGGTTACTATGGGTTTGCAGCATAGTTTGAAATCAGGGAGCATGATTCCTCCAGCTTTGTTCTTATTTCTCAAGAATCCTGTTCGCTATTTGGGGCTTTTTTGTGGTTCCATATAAATTTTTGGAGTATTTGTTCTAGTTCTGTGAAATACGCCGTTGGTATCTTGATAGAAACTGTGTTGAATCTATAGGTTGCTTTGAGTAGTATGGACATTTTTATGATGTCAATTCTTCCAATCCATGAACATGGTATAAGCTTCCACTTATTTATATGTTCTTCAATTTGTATTTTCAGTGTCTTATAATTTTTTGAGTATAGAATATTTTACATCCTTAGTTAAATTTATTTCTAGGAATTTTTGAAGCCATTGTGAATGAGATTGTTTTCTTAGTTTCCCTTTCTGATAGTTCATTATAGGTGTATATAAATGCAACTGATTTTGTATCCTCTTACTTTATTGAATTTGTTTATTAGTTCTAGTAATTTTCAGGTTCTCTAATTCTTCCTGATTCAGTTTTGGAAGATTGTGTATTTCTAGGAATTTATCCATTTTATCCAAGATGTCCAATTCATTGGCATATAGTTGTTCATAATATTTTCTTACAATCCTTTGTGTTTCTTTGATGTAATATATACTTTTAAAATCCAAGAGAAGCCTCTACCTCTCCCAGGCAGGAAGAAGCACAAGTGAGGGGAGCTAGTCTCAACTTCTTTACTCTCAGGGATAGACTCCACTGCCCCAAGGCATGCCTTCCCAACCAGTGCTTCTAGGTTCACAGAGTACCCACTCACCTCAACAACAATCCCTGATGTTTTACAGAGG
>VMDR010012935.1:0-25741 GCA_007922815.1 Macrotus californicus | reverse complement strand
GCTTCATACTTATTACATACCTCACCCTCTGTGTGAATGTACATATTATCTCATGCAATTCATGTAATTCAATTATAAGAAGTACCATTGATTTATGTACCACTAAAAAAGGAAAATCCCCACCGTTTAATCTACACATCCCGATTTCAGAGCTGATGAAACTAAAAAGGAAACGTGTCTCAGAATCAGGGAAGGATGTAGTACAGCCATGGCATGGATAAGAAAGCTTAGGTACGTTCAGAGATTTAAGCACGCCCTCCTCTGTTGGTTTTTCCTGTGTTCTGGCTTGGAAATGTCCTGTATGGATTGTGTTTTCCCTCTCATCCTCAGCTAACACTTAGAGCTGGTTTTGTTTGTGCATTTGTCTTTAATTAAGCATTTGAATAAAAACAACACCACACTTTTCCTACTAGAAGCATCCAGACTTGAAAGACTCCAGAAATGCCATGACCATTTAGAGGACTGGGTTCTCTGCATTCAAAGGCAACTCTGGTGTTTCATATAATGTAAAGACAGGACCTCTCCCTCGGGCAGATTATTTCTTGACTTTCCCACATATTGCGAAAGTCTCAGGGTTTGGGGGAGACTGAATGGGAACACGCAAACAGGAAAGCAGTATTCCTTAGAAGAAGAGCATTTAATAGAGACCCCGGGGGCTCATCCTAGTGGTGATCTTCTCTTTGGGCCACCAGGATTGCTGAAAGCCTGTGAGAAGCAGCTGCTACAGCTTTCCTCATTCACTCACTCAAGTTGGAAGGCATCCTGGAGGACCTCTGCTCCAACCTCTGTGCTACAATGAGGAAACTGAGGCCCTCACAAAGGGAGTGACCAGCCCCCATCATACAGTCCATAGGAAGAGCATGGGCTCTGGCGTCTGTCCCAGGCCTGGGCTCAAGCCCAGCTCCTCCATTGGCTGTCTGAGCAACCTTGGGCAGGTCCCTTAACCTCACTGGAAAAAGGTGTAATAATTCTTCCCTTCATGTGGTAAGGATTAATGAATACCTGACACACAGCCTGATATAAAGAACATAATCAATTAATATCACTTATTATTCACTACTTGCCTCTTGCCATCATTTACCCTGGTTATGTCTTCTCGGGGAGACGGAGTAGGTTTGACTCCTCTGTGATACGGCAGCCCTTCACATAATCGAGCAGCACCGTCCTGTCTCCCAAGTCTTACCCAGATTACACTACACAGTCCCTTCAATTCCATTTATTTTTTTTTTAAGATTTTATTTATTTAGAGGGAGAGAGAAAGGGAGGGAGAGAAACAGCAATGTGCGAGAGAAACATGGATCCATTGCCTCTTGCATGCCCCCAACTGGGGGCCCGGCCCCGGCATATGCCCTGACTGGGAATCAGAATCAAGCCAGTGAACTTTTGGTTTGCAGGTCGATGACCAACCCACTGAGCCACACTAGTCAGGGTACAATTCCATTTTTTGGTGACATGACTTTTTGCTCATTGAAAAATTGCTTTTCTAAATGTTTCTTTTAAAATGACACAAACTACTAAGGAGTCAACATAGAAAGAAAAAATGATATATCATGGGAAAATATTCACAGCACACATTAGATAAAGGATTACTATCTTTCTAGTATTTAAATTGGAAACAAATTGATACCATACACTACATAATTTTTTTAAATTTAAGAACCCACTTGGTAACTGGACAAAGGATATAAACCCAAAATATACACAAGAGCTAGCAAACAGCTAGAGAAATAATCAACCTCACTAATAAAAAATAAAGACTAAAAATGATTATGAGGTGCCATTCCATATGTAAAATTAGCAAAGAAAACAAGGTTTTGGTCATGATAATATCTAGTGCTAGTGAAGGTACTGGGAAACTGGTGCATCACAAGTACAGATGATACTAAGATAAAGTTATACCACTTACTTTTTTTATTACCTTAAATTTCATTTTTTTATATTTTTTATTTTTTATTATGTTTTATTGATTATGCTACTATAATTGTCCTGATTTTTCTCCCTTTGCCCCCCTCCAGCCAGCACCTCTAACTTCCTCAGGCAATCCCCCCACCATTGTTCATGTCCATGGGTCATGTGTATAAGTTCTTTAGCTACTCTATTTCCTGTACTGTACTTTACATCCCCAAGGCTGTTCTGTAACTACCTATTTGTACATCTTAATCCCTTCACCTCTTCACCCATTCTCCCACACTCCCCTCCCATCTGGCAACCATCAAAACACTCTCTGTATCCATGATTCTGTCTCTGTTCTTGTTTGTTTAGTTTTTTTTAGATTCAATTGTGGATAGGTATGTATTTTTTGCCATTTTATTGTTCATAGTTTCCATCTTTTTCTTAAATAAGTCCCTTTAACATTTCATATAATAATGGTTTGATGATGATGAACTCCTTTAGTTTTTCTTGTCTGGGAAGCTCTCTATCTGCCCTTCCATTCTAAATGATAGCTTTGCTGGGTAGAGTAATCTAGATTGTAGGCCCTTGCTTTTCATGACTTTGAATATTTCTTGCCAATCCCTTCTAGCCTGCAAAATTTCTTTTGAGAAATCAGCTGACAGTCTTCTGGGAACTCCTCTGTAGGTAAATAACTGCTTTTCTCTTTCTACTTTTAAGATTCTCTCTTTATCTTTAAACTTTGGCATTTTAATTATGATGTGTCTTGGAGTAGGCTTCTTTACATCCATCTTGTTTGGGACTCTGTGCTTCCTGGACTTGCATGTCTATTTCATTCACCAAATTAGGGAAGTTATTTTTCATTATTTTTTCAAATAGATTTCCAATTTCTTGCTCTTTCTCTTCTCCTTCTGGCACCCCTATGATGTGAATATTGGAACTCTTGAAGTTGTCCCAGAGGCTGCTTATACTGTCCTCATTACTTTGGATTCTATTTTCTTCTTGTTATTCTGAATTGGTTGTTTTTTGCTTCCTTATGTTCCCAATCATTGATTTGATTCTTGGCTTCATCCACTCTACTGTTGTTTCCCTGTAAACTGTTCTTTATTTCAATTAGTGTATCCTTCATTTCTGACTAGATCTTTTTTATGCTGTTGAGGTCCTCACTAAGTTCTTTGAGCATCTTTATAACCAGTGTTTTGAACTCTGCATCCAGTATATTGCTTATCTCCATTTCATTTAGCTCCTTTTCTAGTTTTGATGTGTTCTTTCATTTGGGCCATGTTTCTTTGTCTCCTCATTTTGGCAGCCTCCCTGTGTTTGTTTCTATGTATTAGGTAGAGCTTTCTTGACTCCATGTCTTGGTTGTGTGGCCTAATGTATAGGTATCCTATAAGGTCCAGTGTTACAGCCTCCCATATCACCCAAGCTTGGTACTTGAGGTGTGTCCTTCATGTGGATTGAGTACATCCTCCTCCTGTAGTTGAGCTTTGGTTGTTGTGGGTAGATTACTGGGGTGGGGGGGGGCGGATTTACCCAGGCTAGTCAGCTGTAAGGATTGGCTATGACCACTTACCACCAATCTCCGTCCTCCATAGAGGATCAGCTGTGCAGAGGCAGGGTGGTGATGCTCTGACATGGTCTGTAGCTGTCCATTGGGTGTGTAGGACCTGGGGTTTCCCAGGTGATGCAGGCCAAGATCACCCCCCACCTGTGTTTTGCCTGTTGCCTGAGCTATAAAGCAATCTGAGATGGCCACTATTTGTGCTGGGCTTAGAGACTCCCAGGCAAAGCCAAACTATGAATCTAAGCTGAATGCTGCTAGTGCTGGCCTGAGGCTCACTGAGGCCAGTGGTTGCTTGTTTGAGAGGATTTAGGAAGTTCTGAAGCATGAGCCAAGACCAGCCATTCATATGGAAAAGCAGCTTGGATGGGCTCTTAAGTTGGGTGGGGCAGAGTCTCTGGGGATCTCCAAGGCAAGTCAAACAGTGTTAACCAGGTTGATGGAGCTTTAGAAATGACACCAGCTTCCTGGCTCTGTGGGAGGAGGGTTTAGTAAAGGGACAATGGCATCTACTTGCCTTGATGCCAGACACTTCACTTTTTCTCTGTATACCACTGGTGTCTTTTAAGCTGCTACCCCACATCTGGAGCTAAGAGGGAGTAAGTTGAGTAGGTGAGCCTGTATGTGGGTTCTTTAAGAGAAACTGCTTGGGGCTCCAGAAGTTTCTTCCACCGACTGAATCTCTGCTGGTTTTCGCAGCCAGAAGTTGTGGGGACTTATCTTCCTGGCACTGGAACCCTGGGCTGGGGGACCTGGTGTGGGTCTGGGACTCCTCACTCCCAAGATATCCCTCCTGAAATTTTATCCACAACACATGGATGTGGGACCTATCCGTTCTGCGTCTGCACCCCTCCTATCAGTCTGGATAGATGTGGTTTCTTTAATTCTATAGTTGTCAGACTTCCATTCAACTAGATTTCTAATAGTTCTGAGTGATGGGTGTTCTATATTTTAGTTGTAATTTTGATGTGGTTGTGCATAGAGGCGAGACATGTCTGCTACACCGTCATCTTCTATTCTGCTTATTTATAAAATCTATTTGGCAATAATAAATGTTTATATGCTTATCCGATAAAGTCAATTCTGGAAGTTTATCTTTAAACATGAAAACATTTTATATTGTTTATTTAAAAAAGCTCAAATGGCCAACGATAAAAATTGTTTTAAAAATTTAGTCTACATTGTCTAATATAATGGTTTAAAAATCTCTGGAAAAATGGCAATAATATACAATTTAACTGTTAACTATTTATTAACTGTTTAATATAATAATTAAACAGTTAATAAATAGTTAATATTAAGTTTTTTTAAAGTAAGCTATAAAATTGTATATGTATTATTTCTCATGCAATCATGTTTAAAGAAAAGGTCTCATAAGAAAAAAGACTGTAAATAAACACACAAAATGTACATAATTGTTTTATTGGGATAGTGAAATAATTTTCTACTGCTTTTTCAATGCAGCTCTGGTAGCTCGGATGGTTGTACTCTGGTCTGCTCTGGGTCCTGGTGCACTCTGGGAGGCTGCGACCACAGAAATATCGAATACCTCGGCAGGAAAATTCAGCTAAGTGAATCTTTGCTTTGACTAAGGAATTTCATCAAAAAGAGTTTTAAAATAATAATAATTGCATTTATTTCAAAAGCAGGTATTGCCAAAAACAATTTTCCTAAAACCACTGGAGTAATCCAGTATCTGGAGGCTGGTAAACACATATCAGATTGTGAGGGATGCATATATAGTTGTATAAAAAGATTTCATGGCTATTTTCATTTGGGAACAGATCTTACCGTTGAAATGATAAATCTGTGCTGTTTTTACCAGAAGAAGATAAAACTATTAAAAGGACAGCTGGTATAATATCTTGTTAGCAATAGTTTTAAAAACAGCTCCTTGAGAACATTTTGCTTTATCTCATTAGCTGGCTATGATGGGGAGGGTCTCCTCTCTAATCCCGTTTCTGACAGTAATTACCTATAAGATGAGCAAGTTATTTAACTTGTCTAAGCTTCAGTTCTCTCATCTGTAAAATAGGTATGAGTCCTGGATGTAGACTCAGACGGTAACAAATAAATGAGAAAAACTGTGTATTTTCAAGGATTTATCAAATTACTGAGAACCGAAGGGATTACGAAGTGGACGGTTGGATACAGTACCCCACTCCCCTACCAACCCACAAGATTCCTGAGGGAAATATGAGTGTAGGGCAAGGTCTGGCCAAAGAACACCCTTCACTACTATGAGGCTGGGAACTCTAATGCAGACTGTGCACATACAGAACTCCTTTGTCCAGATAGCCTGGATGGTGGGTTTGAAGCCCAGTGAGTGGCTTCATTTGCTCCTTCCCTGTCAGCCCACACGAGAATCCCAGATCCTACAGCTCGGGCAGGAAGGACAGACCAATGCAGGAAGCACACAGGCAAATGAGAGTCTGCATGCACGGGCACCAGAGCTAGAGGGCCTCAGCAGGCCTGCCCCACATACAGCTGGTCTGCACTTCACAGGCTGGGGCGGTAAAAGCAACCCCTGGCCTGTCTCACCTTTATACAGCATAGGACAAGATGCTAAAGGAACACAAGAGAGCAAGAGAGGTGATGACTTCGTTGTTCCCTGAGCAAGAGAACACAAACCTTCTGGAGGAAAGAAGTTCCCAAGAAATTAGGCCCATATGTGAGCTCTAAGCTCTAAATGCTTCAAACAGCAGTTGCTCCCTTCCCTGGTCCAACAGAATGTGTGCAGACCTGAGCGATCTGTAGTGAGGCTCTTCCTGTGTGAGGTGGAGAGATGAGGTAGCAGTGAGGACTGTGGAGTGTCTGCCAGTTGCTTCAAAACTCTCAGCTGAGGCATGTCAGCCATTTCCTGCTGGGACCTGGACTGTTCCAAAGACTTACAAAGAAAAATAAAGAAAAGTTTCCTTGATGGTACAGCAACAGAGCGAGGAGCTACAAAATCCTGTTCCTGAGGCCCTGGATTCTGAACGTACTTCCTTTCTGGGCTCCATAGTGCCCGACTCAGCTAAGGATCCCCTCTTCTCCTGAGGTGAGGCCTTGTCTTTCAACTTTCCAGGGCTGGGCTCACATGTCTCTTCTATAAATGCCCTGTCATCTTGTTCTCGAACCACCTTCGATGGCCAGGAGGCTGGAGGAGGGTGGGCCCTCACACACTGCTGGTGGCCCACAGAGCTGTCCCAGCAGTTGGAAAAGCCCACGTGACTGCAGCCACCATTAACTGAGTGTTTGGCTCCATCAAAAGAGGAGAGGACCACTCAAAGCCTGGATGCGGACTCAGATTGGGGCCCACAAATTCTGTACTGTTATCTACACGGCAAAATAAAAGAAGTAGGAGCAATTTGGGCCCTGTGATTACAAAGGAAGCTCATTTACACACATTCTCTTGTAATTTAAGCATTGTCCCCTCCAGCCCTTCTTTAGTGAGGACTATTTTCCCATCTACGTCCTGCAGAAAGAAACCAGAGCACAGCCTCAGCTATGCGTTCACAGCCCCAGATATCCAACAAGCTCTTCTGATTCCTTTTGTGTCCTGATTTCATTAATATTTTTAAACTCGCTGTTACTTAATTTTTTTCTGTTCTTACACCTGTTCTCATATTTTATCTGGGAGGCAACCTGCCACATGTTGACCTATAAAATGAGAATCTGAAAACTAAAAACTAAACCAAGAGTTGGAATAAAACCAAAAATGATTTCAGTCACTCTCAGAGACACTGGAGAGGAGGAAACTTGTGCAAGCAGGACAGTTGGACTAGCCAGGCCTCCGGGCCCTCCCAGCCCTAGTCTTTGTGAGGGTGGCTTTTGCCTGGAAGCCGCATGCTGGTAGGCTAAGCCACATTCATTGCCAGAATCCATACCCCTTCTCCTCCAGTGGGTGCGGCCTGGGGGTGCCACCTGACTCCTACCTGCAGCACCATCCTTTCCCAGTCTCTGGAGCCAGCCCTGTCTGGAAGCAGGCATGCAAAGTTCATCCTGACCATCTCTGGGTTGTTCCTTCAGAGTGTCAGTGCCCCAAGGGCAGGAACTGTGCCTCTGCACGTCCCCTGGCTCAGGCCCTAAATCCCGTAGGTTCTCAGTGAACGGTTGCTGAATAAATGAGGGAGTATGGCTCCCCGTGCCTAATCCCTGTCCTGGCAGCCTTCCCAGCAGCCCCACTGGGGCAGACACTGTGTGAACTGGCTTTTTCGGGCCCCTCCATGGTGCTCTCAACAGAGGCTGCAAAACTCAAAACACAATTTCCAAAGCTTTTTATCTAGGTTGTGAATGTGACTTAGTTTCTCTCATCAGATGCACTGGTGTGAGACTTAAATTCGGAATGGAGTTGCATGGGAAAAGAGACAAGGCCTGAGGCATCAAGTTTTTTGTGTGCATGACAGCTGAACAACAGCTGTGGCAGCAGCTTCCTGATCTCGGCAAAGCCAGTGCCCCTGCGGTGTGATTTTAGGGAGTCATTCCTGAAAAGGGAGGTCCATTACTTTCTGTTCCTTCAGCTCTTCCAACAATCCTGTGAACCATAATGCTTTTCCATAGACCACTTTTTGCTTAATCAGGTACAACAGATTCTGTCATCTCTAACTACAACCCTCACACCATGTCAGATGGCTCCTGGCCTTCCACTTTCCAAAGTTAATCCCCAACTCAAACTCCCACACTCTTCATCAAGGCCTAACTTACCTAAACCGTATTAAGAACTTCCTCTGCTCAGGAGCCCTGGGCTAGATGCTGGAATTATTGACATGAATGGGACCTAGCCCCTATGGGAGATACTTATGTTCCAGGAAGCTCATCTCCATTCAGTAGGTGTTCACTGAGTACTACTCTGAGCCTCTTCTGGAAAGTGAAACAAGGACCAGAAGGTTTTGTGAGATGAGGATTTTTAAATCTACTGTGGGCAAACAACACTGGTCACCAGAGTCAGGCTGACTTCCATAAGGACAAACCACACACATGCCCCAGCAACACTACCCTGTTTCTTCATAACATAGGCTCCTGCTCATTGCTTACAACAGTGCAATCAATGGACACTCAAAATCTAACCCACCCATGGCTGCTGGGGAAAAGAATGCTGCTCGGCTTGGAGATTCCAAGGACTTTGTGCCATCCCAACATTATCTCCTATTAATCTCGTCATTCATCCTGAGGCTTGGGCACATCTAACTTCTACCATCCCCCAAACATGGCCTGCTCTGTCTCCCTCTAACCTACCATACTCTCACTTGACTTGTCCAAATCCTACCCATCCTGCATGGCTCAGCTGAGTGCCACCTGCACCACAAAGCCATCAGTCACCCTGGATACAGGATTAGTTTGTTCCACATCTGTACTGTAGACCCTTGACATTTACAGACTTTAACGTTCTCCACTTTGAACTTTTCCGAACCACCCTAAAGGTCCAAGACATGGACTAATTTGAAAATACGTGGAGAAGTTACATCACAGCTGTTGTGTGAGGCTGGTGTACAGGCAAGTGTCCCTGAGCCAACAGGGTGGTGACAAAGTTGGGTATAAATGAGGTCCTGGAGATTAAAGAGGACAAAGAACAGTGGTGCTTCCTATTTCCGCCCTCACCTTTACCTCACTCTGGTAGAGAAGAAGGGCTGGTAAGGGATTGGAATCCAGTCACCGAATCCCATAAAAAGGGCTGGGGACATCAGGAGATGTGGCCTAGGTGCTCTAATGGCGGAAAGGGAAGGCTGTGCAGGGGAGTCGGCCAGGGACCCGGAGCAGGAGCAAAGCACTGCCGATCAGAAAGTAAGGCTCAGACACCAGTTGTCAGGTGGGAGCTTGAGGTCTTAGAGGCAGAGAGCTGACCAGGCACCCAGGAGATGAACATCATATTTCTGTTGTCCTTTGTTATATCTATTGATTGAGCCTGACAGGGTCACAATATTTCTGTTATACTTTTTCTGAATCCTGTCAAAGAATATAGAGCATCCACCTTATGCAGAGGTCCCAAAGGCTTTGGTATATCATTTCTGAAATGTGAAAGTTCACTGGACTTAAGAAGAGCCTCCATCACAGCACCCGTCACCTAGGGAGTTCACGCTGGCCTGTGAATTTTTCCCTTTGAGTGCTTGAACTTGGAACCAGAGGGGACTCAGTCAGCTTCTCTCTGGTGGTGAAGTTAGGCATGAAACTTCAGAGCTGTCAAAGGCTGTTTTCCTATCATATGGACAAAGTCAGTCTGCAGTCAAACGATAGAAATAGTAGTACTAATAGCTAACACTTGTAAGGCACCTTCTCTGTGCTTAAACCAGGCACTTATGCTAAGCATTTCATGTGCGTTAACTCATTTTGTTCTCATAACAACCCCAAGAGGTAAATAATGTGATCATCCTTGTTTACAAATGAGGAAACTGAGGCAAAGCGAGGGTAAGTCACTTGGTCAATATCACACAGCTAGGAACAAAGCCTAAGGCCTCCTGGCTCCAGAACCCATCATCTTGACCACTACTCTGCCTTGCAGAGCTGGCAGGCAGAAGGACGAACGATGACAGATGGCGAGGGGGCCGCTCATGCTCAAGGCCTTGTTCCAGCTGTTGCAGACTGCTGGAACTGTTCTGCCCGGTGTCTGTAGACGAGGACATCTGTGCAACCAGCACAGGGTTGGTTCTCGAGGTGAGTTTCTGTCACTAGCAACCAAAAAATTCCTGCCAAACATGTCTCCCCAACAATCTTCTTCCGCTACATCTTCCTCTCCCAAACCAACTGGACCGCCAAAGTGAGAGTCCAACTCCACATGAAGGCATATCCTTAAAACCCTGCCTCCTAGTGCCCTAGGAGAAAGTCGAGACTTCCCCGTGTAACATACAAAGTTCTTCAGCGCGTTGCTCCTGCTTCGTCTCTCACCATTCCCATTCCCGCCCCCTTCCCATAGTGACCTACAACTAAAGGGGAAAAAATGAATTCCTAGGCTCCCCATGTGCTCTCCTCCTTCAGCCCTACCACCATTCTACCTAAGTTGTGAACCCCAACTAGTTCCCAGGATTGGTGTCTGTTTTGAGTCTTGCTACCTTCTGTTCCTCAGACAGAAGGCCAAAGACAGACGCTCAAGACCTTAGCACCCCCAGATATGGACCGCTCACCTGGCTGACTCCCCAGCACTGTACCTCATCATGTCCTCCCACTGTGCTTCAACTACCTGGGATACTGCTACCTAGCTGAAATGACATCTGAGAAAGTACCCTGCCTGTATGTAGCGTTTTCCTTCCTTCCTCTCTTCCTCTCCGGAGAACCTTTTTATTGAAGTGCTGTTGTCCTCATCCCATCCCCATGAGAGCTTCTCGGGACAGACTCCCCACTTCATATGCCCTTTCGCCTCTCTGAGAACTGTTGGGCCTTTTGTTCAAGTCCTGGAATCTCACAAGAATGGTTCAAGTTCTAATGCCTTAGGGTCAGGGTGGGTGCTGCTTTGGGGTCTGGGTCTCAAAGGGTCTAGCTGTGAAGAGGGAAGAACTTCAGAGGCTGGCACCCAGCAGATCCAAGAGGCCTTGCCCACACAGACCTTTCCCTGACCCTAGAGTCACTATAAAAAGAACAGGCTCAAAGTAAGCTGTCTGGAAACACCGTTCCATCTTCACAGCAATTCTACTTTTGTCAGCAGAAGAAAGAGAGTTGGAGCATCCCATTTTGGTGTAATTGGAACAATTACCCCTTAAATGTTATAATTACAGTTTGATCACTTTGCAGGCAAAGGGAAGATTGGTTCCAAGATTTTCTCCTTGTTGGAACTTTCTGTGAGGAAATCGCTTATGTTCCAGAGCCACAGGCTTCATATTTCAGATGGAGATGTGAATGTCTTCCAGTGCCTACCTTACCAAAGGAACACAAATTCTGAATTTCTCTTCTGTACTGTGCTGCTCCATATAGGGAAAGCCAAGGCAATTGTCTAGATAATTTAAGCCAGAAGAACAGACCCTTTATATGTGCCCACCAACTTAAGAGTTGTCTGGTCAGAAACCATACTGACATCTTGGCATCTACTTGACCAAGGTGGCAACATATACTGTGTCCCTATCAAGACCTTGACCACAGGAAAAAGCTAGAGTCAAACCACATTTTGCATCTGTGAGCTGCCTAACTGGTCTGTTTATCCTGGACATCAGAATCTTATCTGCATGATTCAAAGTTTGGAACTGCATCATGACTGCAAAAGGTTGAGAATAAGCAAATGCAACCTGTGGAACAAATGGTATACAGATTACCATGCATACTATTTAAGCATAAGGATATAGAAAATCAGTTATAACCCCTACAGTGTGATAGAAATGTATCTCTGGGAGTGGTGAAACTCTTTGATCCTTAGCCAGGTAAGTCTAAAGATACACTTCTGCCCTCTTCCTGTCCAGAATAATCTTCATTTGTCATCCTGATTCTGCATTGTGCTCCTTTTCTATATCCCACAGGGCCCAGGGCCCACACACATCTGCCTTTAATGGTCTGGAGGTTTTCGGAATTCTCAGCTGATCAAAGTGTACAGTTCCAAGTTCATGCCTTAAGTACTGATAGAATCACTCCATCAATATGTATATGGTTCCAGCAGCCGTTATTCCTAACACACTAACATGAATACCCATGAAATGCTCAGACTTAAACAGGTTCACAATCCTGCTGGTCTTTCTGCAGCTGCTTGGAGCTGAGCCGTGAGACATGTGGCCCTCGGGCGTGGAGAGGGAAGAACATCACTGCCAGACAAAGTGCCATGGTCAGGAGTCTCCCACCACCTGGAGGCCCTCTACCCCGGACTACTTTTCATGTGTCACAAACAGGCCTGTAGCAGTCTGGAGTTGCTTCATTTTAAATCTTCACGTATCACAAAATCTGGGGAGGATACTCTCTCTCATCTCTAGGCCTTCCTGGAGATGTGTGCTGGAAGCGGCATGTGTGCTGCCCCTCCCCTCTCCTGCAGCCACAGCAGGCGGTGCCAGTCGGCAGTGATATTCTTTCCCGCTGCGTCACGATGTGGCCTCACACAATTCGATGCTTTGTTCTGAGCTGCATGAAGATGAAACCTATCTGCCACCTCTGTACTAGATGAACACAGGAAAACAAAATGGCCCCTTGGAGGATGAGAGGTCATGTGTCTTGGAGTAGTTGTGATGCCATCATTTGTGCCCTTGCCCAAGGAAAATGAATGGTGGACCGAGAGTGACAAGGTGACTTCTCTGTCCCATGTGCAGCATGTTCAATTCTGAGCTGCACCACTTACTTGCTCTGTGCCCTGGGACAGGTCACGGCAGCCTTCTCAACCTCAGTTTTGCCACCTGTAAAAGAGGGGCAACAATTCCCGCCTCAGAGTTGCTAAGGAATTCTCATGACCGACCGCATGTGAACAAGCTCATCGGAAGAGGTAAAGCAACACCTGAATATCAGTTCTTTGGGGAAAAACTGTGGCTGGGAGGAGAGGACACAGGCCATGGTGCAGCTTTGGTGAGATCTGGCACCTCTCCTACACTCCACTGCAGAAGTTGGGCCCCAAAGGTGGGAAGACCCCTAAATCCTATTTCCCAGCAGGTCTCAGTGAGATCCAGACAGCCACCCAGTGAGGAGGACTTCTCTGATCCCACACCATGATGCGAACTGCACTGAATGGGGACTCCGCATGGACCTGCCGGGTGAGGGACCTCCCTGGCCAGCACAGAGGGGCTCTCCAAGGTCTCCCAGCTCAGTATCTAGCACGGGGACCTGGGTGAAACACTTGGCTGTGACTCCTGAAAGTCCAGACAGAAGAAGTAAACGAGGAGCAGGCCAAGACCCTTTCTTTTTAATGTCACTCCCTAGTCTGACAGCCTCCGGCGACTCCGCTCCACCCCTGACGAAGCCAAAGAGGCCAGGCCCACCCTTGCCAGGCTCACCATCTGAATCCCTCAACCCGTCACTCCAGCTATTCTTTCAGGTCCCAGACGAGGCATCAACTCCACAGACGTCCTGGCTTTTGCAAGTGTGGTTCCCTTTTGCACACAACGCACCTCACACAACTGCCCACCAAATCCATTTAATTAAAACATTTTTCTAGTCCTCCTTCCACACCAAAGCCTTCCGAGGGCTCCCTGCTTTGGGTCGTATAATCCTCTCTTATGCGTTCCCTTGGCAGACTATGCTTCCCTCCATCGTAGTCAAATCACAGTTAGACTGACAGCAACCTGAGGGCAGGACCGTGTCTTCTGTGCATAGCCTCCTGGCTCAGCACGTGGCCTTGAAGCATCAAGAGTGTGTACAAAGAATCAGTTCAAGGAATAAATGAATACTCAACAAGTGTCACTGTCAAAAGGTAAGTACATAATGTCTTAACAGTTCTTTTTTTCCTTTTGTTTTAATCATCCTTTTTTTGTAATCAGCAAACTTGTAATTTGGTGTCTTTGCCATTCCCCTAATACAGTTCAGGAAAAGAACTCGTCCCAGATTTGTGAGGGACAGGGGTTGGCGGTCACTTTCAAGCCACGATAAATGTGATATTAACATAAAGTAACACAAAGTTCTTGTGACCAGGGACTCCTCTGATTCAAGAATTATAAAATGAGTTGCAGAAATAAGAGCAAAGGATTGTCCTCTTACTCCCTCTAGCGTCAAGAACTCCAAGTAAGGAAATGGAGACCACTGGGTCTTGGGTGCCTCTCTGTCTCATTCACCTGCTTCAAAAGATTAAAAAAAAAAAAAAAGATACCACTGGGATTCCTTCCCATCGCCGACGCCAAGAGAGAAGGCCTGACTCATGTGAGGGGTCCAGACTGCATTGTCTCTCCTTGAAGTCACTGTGCTGGAGGGCCTTTGGCCATTCGTGCATTTGTGTCCAACCCAAGTGTCCAAACCTGAGAGAGTACTGGGCTCCTTTAAAAGGTCCTAAAATTTCAAAACGTCTAAAGAAATTGCACCATCACTAGAGAGAAAACTGAAAACCACCCCCAAAATTGGCAAGTGTCTTCGCCTTCAGCTGCGATGTATCAGCATGGTGTTGGATCGGTACTGCTTATACCCCACTCACGCTCTGTCTTGAATTGAATACAGTAAAATAAATAATGGCTTCCTACATGTGGTTGATAAAGAGTATAAGATATGTTTAAATTTGGGGCTCATAAAGATAAAAAATAATAATAAAAGTGGTCCTTCAGAGTGAAAAATCCAGGACCCACTTCTCTGCTACCCTACTGGCCTCTGAAGGGTACATAAACTGGGCTTTTTTCAGACAGGGAGCATTTCTCAGGGCCAGGTCACACCATCGGACATTTGGGGGAGAAGCAATCCATGAGCCTGCAGCAGTGATGCCAAGTAGTTATTCAGTGGGAAAGCACTCACACTGGCTTTTATCACTTTTGGCTCCAAAACTTTTGAAGTCTCCTGAGAGTCTCCTGTACAAAACCCAAATTTGTTGGTCTTTTCTATTCTTTTTTTTTTTTTCAGTTTTCTGTTCTCCAATTCCACCCAACCTTCCAAATAACTCCTATGTCCCAGTCTATCAACTCTCCTCATTAAACTAGGTGACTATATTTTGAACATTTACTCTCTCACCCATCACATACTGACCACAGGCTCATTATGGGTCAGGCACTGTGCTGGGTGCTGGAGAAAACAGTGACAGATGTGTTCTCTACCACCAGGAGGGACACAAACGAGGGGTGCAGAGACAGGCAGGTAGGGTTGCTATAAGAGTCCATAACAAAGACACAAAATCTGCAGGCAGGGAGTGGGGCCCCCTAAAGAAGTGCCATTCACACTGAAATGGAGGAAGGAGTTAAGCGGGTAAAAGGAGGAGAGAGCACCCCAGGCCGAGAGAGCACCAAGTGCAAGGCTGCAGCACGGAGATAACGACGCCATCCCTGCTCACTCCATCCTCTCTCTTAGACTCTGCCCTACAGTCTCCACCTAACAGAAACCCTGAAAAACAGGGCTCAGCCCTGACCTCTTACTGATAACCATGACTGAAAAGTATCATTCTCAACTGAACCAAAGGTATCATTTTCTGTAATCTTCATATGACACTAATCTATTACTGCCTCTTGTGGAAGCTATAGGTATACTTGTTCTGTTCTCCCAATTATATTGTAAGTTCTTGAAGAGCAGGAATCTTTGCATGTAGGAAGAAATACAATAGTCATTGGACTGAGTTATGTTTCTTTACATTCCTCACGTTTAACCTTCAACCTAGCTGGCACTTCGTGAGTGAAACTGAAGAGTAAAGAAAACAATTGAAGTCCAGAGTAGGGCAATGAGTGTGAAGAACTAGGAAGGGTCTGAGATCCTAGTTAGCCTGTCACAATTGCATGGATACTGGCAGAAGACATGAGCATCCTTGACCAGAGACAAAGGACATAATTACTCATAGCACAGCAAGCTGCATGAGCCTCAGCATATTTGTGTCAGGTCCTTGGCCCCAAGGCTTACTGAGGTGATGCAGAGAGGCCCAGGCAAGCACCTGAGTGTGCAGTGGATTGCATTACAGAGAGGACCCTGAAAATCTAAATCTTTTGTAATAGGCAGCAAGCATGAGGCCTTTTGCTCCAGAGGGAGACACTATATTTCCCAAGGCTGTCCATGATCCAAACTTCCTTAAAAGAGAGTCCATAACAAAAGGCAGAGAGGGCCTCTGCATGCAGGGCATGACAGACCCACAGAGAATTATCTCCCAACACTGAGCATGGTCACCAGGCATTAGTAATAAAAACGGTACTGTTTATGGGGTGTTTATATGTGCCATGTACTGTGCTAAGCATTCTATTAGTTCCTTTACTCCTTTCAACACACTTACAAAAATATTAACAAATTCATAGGAAAAGTTTTAGAAATAAAGACTTTCAGCATACAAATATATAATAGCAACCATGGAGATTTTGGAAACACACAGAAGCATTAGAGCATCTCAGGGAGTGGCTAATCCATTAGCTCCACTCTCACTGTGCTCTTCCTGCTGCTGCCTCTCCAAACTTCTCCCCCAGGCTGGGCAGAATATAGCTGTCCCAGCCCTGAGCCCACTTGCTAAAGTTCCAGCCAGGCTCAGAAAATGATTACGAATCCCTGAATCCAAGAGCCAGGTCTATGAAAAAGAACATGATTGGTCCAGCTTTGGTCACATGACTAATCGACACTTGTATTTGTGATACAGACAGAGTTTTACAGTAATATAAAGAATAACCAGTATTAAGAGATAAAGAGGTATACTTTTTATTATAATTACTTAATTTAAGGTAAGTAGAAGTATTGTGGTCCCACTTTGGTCTGTATCTTCCAGTGGTTGTGAACTCCTCCAGAGTAGGGATCACATCATTTAACAGAATTATAATCATACTGGAGATATACGGTTGACCCTTGAACAACACTGGCTTGAAGTGCCCTTGTCCACTTATACACAGATTTTTTTCCCATAAATACAGTAGACCCTTGGTATCCACAGGTTTCACATCTGTGGATTTAACCAACCTTGGACAGAAAACAGCATTTTTCTATTCACAACCACGATTCCCAGCCACAGCCAGAAAAATGCCATTTTCAGTCCCCAATTGGTTGGATCTGTGGATGGGAAGGGTCTGTTATGGAGACAAAAGTTATATACGTATTTTTGACTAGCCGGGGTAGGCACGCCTAACCCCACCCCATTGCTCAAGGGTCAACGCACATGTGTGCGCACACGTGTGTATGAATTTTCCCGTCGCTAAGATTTAAAAATATGTACTTATTGGTTCCATATTATTCCAACTTGGAACATTTCTGCAAGTTACTGAATCACTCTGAATATTTAGATTATTTCCAATTTTTCATTATTATAAATAACACTGTAAGGTCTATAAATCATAAAAATCTTAGCTATGAATGTGATTAATTTTTCTTAGGATAGATTCTTAGAAGTGAAACTTTGGCTATTCATTTTTTAGAGTTTTCGTAGACATTATTAAATTGATTTCCAAATATGTTGTACTCATTTACACTCCTGCCAGCAGCATGAGTTGCCCTAATTGCATATTTGATAGTACTGGTAATCACAACTTTAAAAAATCTTTCATGGTTTTCCTTAACTGGTGAGATTGACCTGTCCTTTTTTATTTATTTTCGATTTTTAAATAGCCATTTATATTTCCTCCCCATGAATGATTTGTTAAAGCCCTTGCTGGCAGGAATCAAGTGTTGTTCTTTTAATGTGCCCCAGTGGTTATAATGGTGCTTGTTCTGTAGCCGACGTTCCCAGAGCTTTAAAAACAAACAGGTGGGAAAATCTAGTGGTAACTGTTTAGACACTTGTGAGAATAATCAAGCCACCAAAAACTAACTATTGCGTACCATTTGAAGACCTACAAAATATGTATTAGCCCCGGAACTACTGTGTGTTATTTTCAGCATTTTACCACATGGAGCAAAGTCTGGAGTAACCGAGGTCTGAGAGGGATAAGCATAACAGTAGTATCAGTTCTACCCTAGAAGCAGAGGAATTCAGTGTCCCTGAAGAGAGGGACTAAACCAACTGAAGTTCCTCCTCCTGTGCACTAGAGAGCAAAGCTGCAGGTTAAAGCAGCAAGAAGGAGGAATTCTCTGAACTACGCTTCCCAGAAGGTTTCTATGTGACCACCTCCCCCAGAATGCTCAGCGGCGGAGTACTTCAAGTCCCAGGTTGCTGTGCGGCTAAACTTAACGCCTCCGCCCACCGACCGAAATATGCAATGGCCGCTGGGTATCCGGCGTTATTCGGCTGTTGAACTGTACCTCATTGCCAGGAAGGTGGCGCCGGAAGGTTCAAAGACACGATCCCGCTTCCTGAGGGTGTACTGTGCAGGGGCTGGGAAGGGGTGGTGGCGAAGCGGAGCCGTTCTGAACCATGCTACTGAATTGTGGGTCCATACGTGAAGAGGCACGGCTTTGCGGCAGCGCTGATCAAGCAGGCGCAGGGAGGGGGGGTTTGCGACAGGTCAAAAACTACATTTCCCAGCATCCTCCTGGCACCAGAACTACCTTGCCCGAAATCCTGAGCGTGATTCATTCAACCTTTCGCTTCCTCCCTCCAACCTGGACGCCGAGGATATGTGGAGTCGTAGTGTTTGGCGACTCCTGCTATCTGAAAGCAGAGGGGGTCGACAGGTTTCGACCCCCCGCGGGCATTTCTCGCGGGCACTGCGGAGAGGTGAGAAAAGGCGCCGTGTCACCAATGTCTGAGTGCGTTCTAGAGAGACGATGTTCGTGTCAGCTCCTGCGACGGGGAGGCAAGGGTGCCACGCCCTCCTGCCCAGCCCACTCTTGGCCCCGGAGACCCTGCTGCCTGGTCTCGCCCCGGTGGGGAAAGAGCCGCGAGGAGGACTGTCTTCCTCTTCTGAGAGCGAGCCTCTGATGGCCTGGGGTTCCCGCCGGGCCACACCATTAGAGCCCCGCCAGGCTTCTTTCTGGGCTCCAATTCCCTTTTTACCGTCAAATGAGACCGATGATTCCCGCCCTGTAGATCTGTCGGGAGCGAGCAAGCGGAAGGTAATCGATGTCTGGGGAGTCCTGATTTCTTTCGTGGCCTGTTCAAATTTAGGCTGTGTTATTTAGGTGCTGGCCTCGAGCCCAGGTTTTTGGTAGACTGCATCACACGCCGGGTCCGCTTTATTCTCTTAATTTTCAGTATTCTGCAATCATCACGTGTAGCCATTCACAAAACAGAACGTGAATGCTGGAACCTGCAGGTGTTGAACTAGTTGGCACCCCTGTTAGCAGTGTGACCTGAAGGACATCTCACTTTTTTCTGAGAGACGTTTTCAGAATTCTGCCCCCCCCATTTTTAAACTCTTTAAGGTTGTCCAGAGAGTGGGCACTTGGTACTAATATTAGCATTCTCTGTTCACCTTGACTCTTCAGCGCCAGGTGAAATGACCCAGCCTGTACCCACTGTACTTGGCGCTGTTTTGCTCATTGCTTCCTTCTCGCAACGGTGGTTTATGCGCGGTAAGAAGGCCGTTGAGCTGCCAGGGCCCTTCACGTCTTTGGGTGTACATTTAGGTGTGTAGCGTGCGTGTGCATTAGATGGCCTTTACAAAAAAGGAAGTAGCATTTTTTTGAACCCTGGAAAATCACTCCAGTCTCAATCCGATCTGCGTAAACTTTTGGAGGTGTACTTTGTTTACATACTCAAATGAAAACAATATTAAACATTTTTAGAGAATGAACTTTGAAGTAATATAATACTGGAAAATACATCACCATATGTAAACGAAGTGTCAGTGTATATGTTACTCCTCTCGAATCTGTTGTCGAAGAAACCTTAAGTGTCCCCTTACTCTTTTTTCATCATTTGTATTGTTTATGTTTAGATTTAAAAAAAAAAAATCTTGCCTCTGTCTGTAAAGTCAGTGAAAACATTTTATGTCTGGTTTTGCTCATCCTCCTCTGTGCCTTAAAAACTGGGAATTTATTGTGGCCCAGGGGTTGGGTGTCCTCCCACAAAGCGAAAGGCTGCCTGTGTGATTGGCTTGATTTCAGGTCAGGGCACATGCCTGGGTCGTGGGTTGGGTCGCAGGTTGGGTCTCAGGTGGAGGCACGCACAAGAGGCAACCAACTGATGTTCTCTCTCATATTGATGTTTCTAGTAGCCCTCGCTTTCTCTCTTCCTTCCCCTCTCTCTAAAAATAAATATTTTTTTAATTGGGAATTTATTTAAACAGGACATATATTTTAAAAATGTGAAACTTGTCCTAGGAGTTTGTGTTAAAAATAAATAGTCTGGCTTTTAAAATAAAATGCATTGATTCAAAAATAAAATACTGTAATCCACCTATTTGCCAGCACTGTTCTTGGTATTAAAGACACAGTAATGAAAAACAGTCAGGGCCTCATGGAGCTTATATTCTGGTTCAGAGAGACAAACAGTAAACAAGATAATTTCAGCTTAGAACTGAGAACTGTGTGGGAAATAAACAATATGGAAGAGTGAGGGTACAGAAAGCTACTTTGCATGGGCAAATAGGTATAAAATTTCTTATACATATATAAAAGACTTCTGAGCATTGAGGAGAGTTGGGCAGTTTCTGTCCTCTGGTAATTAGAGAAGTGGCAGCGATATTCAGAGCTTTTGATGTGACTTTGTATTATGACTTTAGACTGACTCTTTTTTCTTTTTTAAGATTTTACTTATCCATCTTTAGAGAGGGGGGAAGGGAAGGAGAGAGAGAGGGAGAGAAACATCAATGTGTGGTTGCCTCTCACACACCCCCTGCTTGAGGACCTGGCCCACAACCCATCATGTGCCCTGGCTGGGAATTGAACCAGCTACCCTTTGGTTCGCAGGCTGGCACTCAATCCACTGAGCCACACCAGCCAGGGCTAGACTGACTCTTAACAAAGTATTTCAGAATACTAAAAACATTTAAGTATTTAATAGAAAAGAAACATTTATTGAATGTTTGCTATGCCAAATAATGTTGACACTTTTGGATAAGACGGGCTCAGAGGAGTCAATTATCTAGCCTGAAATTATAGAATTCCTAAATAGGAGAGCTGGAACTGTATTATAGATGGGGAAAATGCTTTGAAGCTGAAGTGTGAGGCTTCCATTTGTTACTACAAGAAGTAAAAATGCTGTCTTCTCTTTTCAGACTTCTTCACCACTACAGCCAAGGAAGAATATGATACAAGGCGAGTGGGCATAACTCCTTTAGAACAAAGGAAATTAACTTTTGATACCCATGCATTGGTTCGGGACTTGGAAATTCATGGTGAGAAACACGGCTATCTTTTGAAAGAAGTAAATTAAGACCACTCATAATAAATTATCTAGTCAAGACAGTATCACTATTAGGAACAATTAAGAATCACTAAGTATAAGTGCCATCAATACAATGGAATATTTTACAGTCATAAAAATGGTATTACTTGAATAAAATATGAGAAATGTTAAATGTGCATTAAGTGAAAAAGCATTATGTAAAATCACATGTGTAGGATGATTTCCAACTATGTAAAAAGGCTAAACAAACAAACAAACAAACCTACAGCTTCTAGGCTGACATTGAAGTCCATGTAGAAATACAAGGACAATGTTTAAAAGAAGCAAAAAAGAAAATCAAAGACAAGCACCAAAAAATGACCAAATTATCAAGACAGTCTTTTAAATTATGTGACAGCACACAGAAAAGTTGACTATAGAATGGGATTCAGACACACACATACAGGTTTAGCAAGCAAATACAAAGGTGACATTACAAATTAGGAAAAGGAAGGACTATTTAGTAGATGAGTTATAATAACTGAGGAGCCATGTGTGCTATACGGTATTTCTAATCACAAAGAAATATATAATTCCCTTACTGAAAAATAAATTCTAGGTTGACTAAAAGCTAAATGTAAAAAAATGAAAGAAAAACTATAAAAAATGCCAGAATGTACAGTATTTTTAGAAGAAGCAAGACATAAAACTCAAAAGCAATGAGAGTAAAGACTTACAGGTCTGACTATAGAAGTATTTAAATCTGTATCTCAAATGATATCCATAAAGTTAAAATTGTTAGCAACACAGGACAATGAACCTATTGCTTTAAAATTCAAACAGTTCATATGAATCAGGAAGAAAAAGTTAAGCAATTTGAAACATAAATGGGCAAAAGCTATAAATGAACAGCTCACAGAAAAATAAATATCAATAACCAATAAATATATGTACAGATGCTTGACCAAGGAAATGCAGGTTTTAAGTACAAATTAAAATAACAATGCAATACCATTTTTAATGACAATTATATGCTCAAAAATAAAAAAAGAGTAGTACTATCCAGTGTTGATGTACATTGGGGAAATGGATCAGTGGGAATCAAAATTGTAGAGTGCTTTTAGAGAGTAATTTTGCATAATCTGTCTAGTTTTTAATTGTAAAGATTTTTTAAAAGAATAACAATTTATAGGGGAAGGTTTTCAACTGTCTATTCTGATAAGAATGTGCACTTTTTAAAAAATATAAATACCTGTTTGCTGCCTACAGGATTTGACAAAGCACAGGCAGAAACGATTGTATCAGCATTGACCACTTTATCAAACGTCAGCTTGGATACTATCTATAAGGAGATGGTCACTCAAGCTCAACAGGTAGTATTTTCATTTTTATCACTTAACTGCATCTCTTGTCTTACCTACTAAACTCCCGAACACACTTGCTTCTTCCTTATTGTTCTCTCTAAAGGGATAAAAAACAAAAAATCCTTTTAATAAAAAAGTCAGCATCTAGAGAGATTAAGGAATTAGAATAGTCATAACAATTATGGTAACATACAGAATGAAATTTTACCAAATTTTTCATTGTGAGATAATTATATTATTTGAATCATGAGATGGTGGTAGATTGTTAGTGAAATAACTTTTCCCTATTGAAAGCCCTCCACAGTAGAAGAGCTAACCCTTCTATATAATAAAAATATGCCCTGGCTGGTGTGGCTCAGTGGATTGAATGCCAGCCTGTGAACCAAAGGGTCACTGGTTCAGTTCCCAGTCAGGGCACATGCCTGGGTTGCAGACCAGGTCCCCAGTAGGGGGTGCATGAGAGGCAACCACATATTGATGTTTCTCTCCCTCTCTCCTTCCCTTCCCCTCTTTCTAAAAATAAATAAAATCTTAAAAAAGTATTTTACTGCAATCATGTGTATATTCTTAATTTTCACAAACTTAGAAGGCTGGATGGGACTTCCATAGCTGGGAATGACTTCATACATCATCTGGCTAAGATGCTTTAATTTGACTGGATACACAAAGAACGCCACTTACTAAGAACTTAGGATGTGAGAGGCACAGTGTCGAGGACTTCTCACATGTTATTTAACCCCTTTAACAACCTTAAAATGTAGGTGGAATGACTCCCGTTGGCCACTGAAGAGATGAGCAGAGAGGTGAGGGATTGGCAGGAGCTGTCACTGGTGCTGTGGACAAAGGCAGTGATTTTATGTAAAGGACAGAATAAGCTCAGCTGTGGAGTGATTCACAGTTCGTCATCATGAGTTAATTCACTATGTTTGAGAATCTTTTTAAATTTTAGTTTTTCAAATTTAGGCTTCCTTTCTTAGATAAGTATTTCACAGCAGAGAGAAACTAGGGGTTCTTCTGTAAAATTAGAAGTTTTTGCATAAAATCTCATTATATTGAAGGTCACGACTCAAAAGCTTTTTAAAGTTTTTTATGATAATTTCCAATTAGACATTCAGAATTAAAAACATTAAACCCTTGGATTAAACTTACCTATAAATTTGTGTGTGCATTATTTTAGCTTAATTTATTCAGAATCGTAATAGATTACTAATCCACTAAAGAAAAAGCCAGTCATTTAATTCTCCCAAAGCACTGAGCTGTCCTGTAACAGCTAATGGAGCCACTGGCATTTTAAATAAGGTAATATATTCTTAAATCAGATTTTTCAGTTTACCTATTATATATTTAGTGGTTTATAGTACCTATTATATAAAACTGTGGTTTGAGAAATGTTTATGCTGCTAGGACCATTTAATCACATATTCAAAATACAGGATTAAATGTAGAAATATTACTATTAAACTTTTGATTTCTTTATTACTAGTGTATAAAATTAATCCTATTCCACCCTTGAGCCTACCCCTTGCCGACCCCACCTCTAGGATAGAAGAACAGACAAAGATGTCATGAAAGATGAGGCTGGGGCTCAGGGCCATCGGACAAACAATCATACTTGATCACTTCAGGAAGGGCCGTACTAACTCAAGTCCGCTCAATCTGAAAATACAACTATACTCTGGTTCATTTAAAATCTAAATTATAGTCATATCCTCTGGTGGCTCCACAGTAGTTACAGTGATTACACTTTCAGTAGATTTGACTGCTTAATACCGTGTTATACTTTCCCATTGAACGTTTGGAAGATGGA
The DNA here is from genome assembly GCA_007922815.1 of Macrotus californicus. Lineage (NCBI taxonomy): Eukaryota > Metazoa > Chordata > Mammalia > Chiroptera > Phyllostomidae > Macrotus > Macrotus californicus. Next base: position 1,451 of record VMDR010012935.1, on the reverse strand, counting down.
ATGTGTGCTGGTTTGTAGGCCTTTTTGGGTCACAAACTACCGAGGACAGGGAGGTGAAAAGAGGCTGCCAGGGTCATAGTGCAGTTCCTTACCTTGGCTCAGGCTCCACGAGAGAGCCGTAATTACATTTTCAGCCATTCTCTACATAGTCTCAGTAATAACTTTATTAAAGATTTAAATAAATATAGCACATTTAATATTTTAGAACTTCATAATGATGTTTTGGGGCAATAGGACTAACACAGCCCATAAAGCCACTTCTACACAACTTCCTAATTTTCATGAATATTCAAACAGAACTGCATAAGAGAAAATTAACCCCCATCCCCAATAATATAGATGAGGGTTAGGAAGGCATGAGACTCAGGGATGTCTATAGTACACAGTAAAAAATAAGTGATTTCTAATGATAGGATTAATATTTAAGGCAAAACTTCTCCACATCAAAACAGTTCAAGTTACACTGTCTTGCTTCAGCATTTATATCTCTGTCTCTGGCTAACCCTAACAGCCAACATTCATTGAGTGCTGTGTGCCAAGTAGCGTTGTAAGCATTTGATACGGACTATCTCATTTAATTCTCCGAGTAACTCTAGTAAGCTGTAGGTAGTTATTATTTCTATTTTACTAATGAGAAGGTCAAAGAAGGTAAATAACTTGCCCAAAGTCTCACAGTAAACAATAGCATTTGGACTCAAAGCCAGACCTCCTGACTCCAGAACTCACATTTTTAACTTCTACTCCACATGACTGTGCCATGTGGGAGCTGGAGAGTGTTGTGCATTCCAGGTCCTTTGAGTCATTTCTTGGTCACCCTTCTGAAATTGTTACAGCCTCTGTTTTCTAAAAGCCAGGTCAGGTTTGAAATAGCCTGTCTTGCCCATATTGGTCAGTAGAGGACGACAACCCCAGCAGTGCATTCCCAGTCACAAACTGACCTAAATGGGAGTTCCACTAGTGATCCTGTTATTATTTGAGTTTTTTTGTTTGTTTGCTTATTCACCCTGTTATCGAGGGTCATTTTCATGGCTGCATCCTTATCTGCTTTTTCTTTTGGTAAAGAGGGAGAAATAATGAGTCAACAAGCTACCAAGTTTAAGAAGTTCAGTGTTACCCTGGCCAGGTAGCTCAGTTGGTTAGAGCACCATCCCAATATGCCAAAGCTGCAGGTTTGATCCCTGGTCAGGGCATGTACAGGAATCAACAAATGAAAGCATAAATAAGTGGAACAACAAATCAATGTTTCTTTTTCTCTCTCCCTCCCTCCCTCGCCCCCACCCCTCTAAAATCAATTTTTAAAAAGTTCAGTGTTACATTTTTATTTTCTTTGTAAGTCTGCCTTAAATCATTTCTACAAAAATTTCCTTCTCTAGCAAAGCAAAAGCGTATAAATCTATCAGATGGGAGCCACCTTTTCCTTCACATATTCTTTGTAGTGCCAAATACAGGAA
>VMDR010012934.1:0-25752 GCA_007922815.1 Macrotus californicus | reverse complement strand
ATGTCCACCTGTAAAAAAGGCAAATTTTTTGTTGTTTAGCTCGTCTCTTTTTTTGTTATCCAAATGAGGATATTTTTGATGTACAGTTCTGTGTTATTTCAGATAACTCGAATATCAGAAGAAAGATTCTTGTACTAAATTGCCTTTGTAATATGAGAATGTATTAGTACAAACTAATAAAATATACTATATAAAAAGAGCAAAAACTTTTTTTTTGTTTTATTTTTGCCCAGAGTATCTGAGAAAGAATTTATCTTAAACCAGAGTATTGGCTGTTGGTAATGGGCCATTCCATAATCTATCTCCCAGGCTGGCTTTCTGTATTTACTTGGGCAACTTGATAACATTAGAAACAATTACTCATTGTAAAGTTCAAGAGACTTACTGATTTCTTTTTATGAAATTTGTATGATGCTGGCAGGTCATATCTCAGCTCTATGAAACAAAAAAAAAGCCACTTAAGGATAAAAATTATATTTCTAAGCATTTACCACCCTTGACTAAAAACCACCCCACAAATTAAGAAAGCACTTAAATGCTGGTCAACTGAAGATTCTAGGCCTGTCACTTTAACTTGGTATCCAAGGACTGCCATGATGAATTCCCAAGATCAGCCATGGCAAGTTGAGTTTGGCATTTTTGCTATTTTGGTCATTTATATTGAGCTTACGGGGAAGAGTTTAGAAGAATAACAAATGGACCAAAAAGTATATCCTCTGAAAGTCATAGTACCTTCCTATTTTTAATTTCCTAGTCAATAGCTAGCACTCTCATAAATAACTATGCTTACTTTAAAATTTTGTCTGGATTTTAGTAATGATAGTAGCTAATTATTTTCCTACTAAACTCAATGAAAACCCATTTTTTTCATATTCTTTCTTTCTAAAGGATAATGTAAGTTCTCCAAACTTACTATTGATCTATTTCAGAGGGATGAAAATTCGTCTACCTATCCCTTCATATTTTACAACATAAATTCTGACTCTAGGTCACAGCTCTCAAATTTTAATGTGTAGTCAAATCACTTTGAAATAAAATCTTGTTGAGGTGCAGGATATAATTTGGTAGGTTTGGGTAGAGACTAAAATTCTGCAAGTCTGACAAGCTCCCCAGGGATGTCAACACTGATGATCTAAGGACCACACCTGGAGTAGGAAGGCCCTGGTTTGGTACACTGCTGGATCTCAGGTGCTCTGTGTTGCACATTCTTATACTGTAAACTGTGTAAGGAGTGACAATACTGAATATAACAGGAAGACTGACCTTTCAACATTACTAATTATTAAGAACAGTAATAGATCTAGTTACATGATAATGCCATAGTTTTAACTCAATAATAGTTTATTACCGTGTAAAAAAAAAATTTCCCCATTACTGTACACTTATTTCAGGTTTTGCAAAATCAGATTACAGTTAGCTTCTCGTATGCTTTCCCCATTTTGATGTTTGTGAATATTGTCCAATTTACTAATAAAAATGTAATAAGCATGATTTACTCAGTGTGGATGACTATATTCTATCCCCCACTTAAAAAACAGTTATTATTTGACTTCAGGGGCAATTAGAAAATTGAAATAGAAAGGCAATCCAGGCATAATCTGGTGGTATTTTCCAAAAATGGGTTTCAAACTGATGTCTGACCAACTCTAAACCCAAACTTCAGTCACTGTACAGCTGCACAGGGTTCTGTCTGAGCCTGCAGTGCCCAGTACTTTGGTATTATTAGACATTGTTAGTGAAATGAATACATAAATTGGGACAGTCTTGGCTAACATTAATACGTTGTCTTTACTTTGCTACCCATTACAACCATGTCCATTTGCCACACTAAAAACATGACTTACAGTACCTTCTCAGTACCTGTATAAAAATTCTGGTTTGGCTAATGCATTTGGCTTTCTTAGATAATTAAGTTGGGATCTGTTTTATGAGAAATTTGAAAATTGTCTTACCTGCAATGATGTCTATCTTGATTTTCCATTCTGCAGCTTTCTTTTGAATATGCTGAACATAATGACATGTTCATGTGAACTGATTTTTAAATTTTAAAAAAATTCCTTTTAACACTTGGTAATAAATTTTCAAGCTTTTAAAACTTCATTAGAATTTAGACCCTTAAATTTTTTTCAACTGAATGGACAGTATTAAGAAACCAAGCCATTTCAATATATTTAACTGAGACAAATTACATAATCAAATCCAAATCACAAAGCTGGTATTTCAGAAATACATGAAAGTGCACAATGTACTCAAATGGTTTCTGCAGCATCACTTCATCAATATACACAAGTAGAACTATTCTGGAACCATTCAACAGAGACCATTCCTTGGCAGTGTGGATGGTAGTTAAGAACATGGTCTGCGGAACTAGACAGGCTGCACTTGAACTGCTGCTCTGCTACTTAACTGGCATCGTAAACCTGAGCTGCTCATTCTCTCCGTGCCTCAGTTCCTCATCTGTTAAAGGACAATCGTGGCATCTCATCGGATTGTTGTGGAACGTGAAAAGTGCTCTGAACTGTCCTGGCTCACAGTAAGTACTAAATGTTAACCATTTACAGGTCTAAAATTCTGGAATCACTTCATAACATTTTGGTTAATTTGTTATAGAAATTGCTTTATGAATTTTTAAAATAATATATACAATACTTCAACAGTGATGGAAATGGAAAAAGGTGCATATAATTCCTGGAATTATGTGTATGTTATCTAGAAATACTAGAAATCTAGAGATGTCAATATTTGGTATTAGAAGCATTTTGTTCATGTTGGCAGTGTTCGTAATACTTAATTGCTATCAAGCAGGTTGATAACTTTCCCTAAATTGTAGGTTCAAATAGTCCCATTATAAACAATACTGACAATGTTTATGCATGCAGTTTTTTATTGAATTTAATAAGTAATCCCAATTTTGCACATATTTTCCCATTTTGAGATCTAGAATTTCTGTATAAGGATACAGAATTTAATGCAAATAATACTGTAATTTAATGGACTCAGGATCTTTGATAAATTTGTAAGAAATAAATTATGATGGCATTTCTTTGCTAGCTGAGCCCTAAGGTTGGTGGTAGTTTTTAGACAGCATATACAATGAAGGTGGCTGGTTCTGGCAGAGATGTCAAAGTGTGAATGGGGTAAGTTTGGGACAGACATTGAGAGAACAGTGCCTGGCTTATTTGCTTTAACTATGAGCCAAGAACTAAATCCTCGCAATGCCTAGTGAAGAAAGATATGGCCACAGCCTTGAGAGTCACACGGTTTGCCAGCGTACCTGCCAGGATTCTTACATTTTACTTGACTATTTCTACCAAAAAGTTACTCTACAAATGTACCTATATTATAAATAGAGGGCCAAGTGCTTTTAAAGACAAAGGGTCTACAGTTAAGAGGTATGGAGTAAGCTTCAGTGACAATGTGCTAATTATATAGAATATTTAAAACAAGCAAAAGTACCACAAGCTTAACAGGGATTGCCTTAGTGTTAGTTCATTCTTTACCATACTGCCTTTATGTATGCACAATATACAGCAGATTAATTCTGTAAATTACTTCCTGTACTAGTGGGAAATATGCACTACGTAAAAATGTACTTAATATATGCTTAAAATTCAGCCATTAAGCCTGCCAAGGCAATGCTGATAATGCTACCTTCTAATGGTGGGACATGGTAATACCAAACAGCAAAGATGGGAGTTCCTTGGTAATGTGGCTACAGGATTCAATAATTAGACTTTGCTGCTTAACTGCAGTTTTAAAAAAGATTTTTATTTATTTTTAGAGAAGGAAAGGGAGGGAGAAAGATGGAGACAAACATCAATGTGTGGTTGCATCTCAAGTGCCCCCTACCAGGGACCTGGCCCACAACCCAGGCATGTGCCCTGACTGGGAATAAAACTGGCGATCTTTTGATTTGCAGGCCACCACTCAATCCACTGAGCCACAGCAGCCAGGGCTTAATTGCATTTTTTACTGGCATATTTTACTTGATGTGCACAAACTGTATATGAATAACATACAATTTGTTATTTCAAGCTGTGCAGAAATGAGCAGAGCAGGCCTGACTGCTTATCTTTAGAAAAGACCTGCATATAAGGTTGGCCCTTGGCTGGTATATATGGGAACTTAGATTTTGGGAGGGTTTCCATTCCCTATCTCCTTAGATGATACGCACACTGGGCTTTAATTTTATGCTGAATACCTGTTTTGCTACTGGGAGTCTGGAATTAGGGTTTGTGTCAGGCAGGGGGTAGGGGTGTTTACATGATCAGTCCTCAGTAAAAATCCTGGGCACTAAATCTCTAATGAGCTTCACTGATTGACAGCTTTTGACATGCCTGTCACAAAAATTCCCTGCTGGGAAAATCAACTACGTCCTGTGTGACTTCACTAGGAGAGAACTCTGGAAGCTGCACCTGGTTTCCCGACTTTGAACTAGGTACCTTTTCCTTTGCTGATTTTGCTCTGTATCCTTTAGCCGTGATAAGCCATAGCCATGACTATGACTATACGGTGAGTCTTGTGAGACTTCCTTGAGATGCATCAAACCTGAGGATGGTCTTGGGAACCTCACACAAGCTTTTTAGATACCAATAATAACTGGTATTTGCTTTCACATATCAAATGGAGATTTGTTTACCAGTAAAGTCATGTATTCTGCTGCTTATCTATATTTGGTACCACTAATTGTTAGCAGTATATATTTTTTAGCTATACAATTTTGTATTTTTAAGGGGTTATTGGATTACTGTATATTCAGAACTTATTGTTTCCAACTGGATCCCAGCACACCGTATTCATAGAAATATTTTTACTACAAAGCTACTTAAACTCTCTAATACATGTATTTAAATTAGTAATAGCTAACAGCAATTACATATTCCAGGTACTAAGTGGTCTGTAAATATTAACTCAGTTAATTCTCACAACAACCCTCAAAGTATGAGGTGCTCATAGTCCCTTACACTACGAGAGTACAGGTGAATACAGTGTAGGTGACAAAACTGAATTCAAGTGCCTTCACCAAGATAACAGCTGGGAAGTAGCAGAGTTTAGAAATGAACCTAGGCAGTCTCACTCTATCAGCCTGTGTTCTTGGTCACTATGTTATTCTGATACCAAAAAAATGTACCAACCCACCCCCAACTTTCTGGAACACACCTTCCACACCCCACATATCAAATGCTGGCAAGGATAATGGAGGAGGTGGGTTATAAACACAGATCAGTTTAACTCCAGGCTCAGTGTTCTCGAAAAACCAGGCCTTACTGCCTTACTTATGAGCACCAGGCCACACTAGGCCACTGGGCTCCAGGCATCAATCAAGAGCAGCCCTGGCCGGGTGGCTCAGTTTGTTGGAGCATCTTCCTGTACACCAAAAGGTTGCAGGTTCAATCCCTGGTCACGGTGTGTAGGAGAGGCAACCAGTTAATGTTTCTCTCTCACATCGATGTATGTCCCCCTCTGACCCCACCTCTCTCAAATCAATTGTTGGGTGAGGATTACAAAAAAATGACCCAGGCAAACAGGACATACTTTAACCCGTTATACCATACTTCTCTACTCCTGAATTATAGTCTCTTTCCTGGTAACAGTTCCTGCCTGAACAAATCTTTGAGCCCCCCCCCCCAAAAAAAAATCCCCTCCAAAAAACAAAAATAACCCTCACCAGTATATGGGCTATGGAGTCCAACCTGCAGTCCATGGGCTGCCTGCGGCCTAGGATGGCTATGAATGTGGCCCAACACAAAATCGTACATTTTCTTAAAACCTTTTTTTTTGATGATCAGTTTTCATTAGTGTTTGTGTATTTAATGTGTGGCCCAAGACAACTTTTCATCCAGTGTGGCCCAGAGATGCCAAAAGGTTGGATAGCCCAAGAAAGCTATCACAAATGCTAGCTAGTTAAAGGGAAAATTCAGTTTCTAAGTGCCAGATGTTAAAAAGATCAGGAAAAATAAATACTCTGGTATTTAGATTTTTAACAGTAAATAAATTTCACAGCAAATCCTTAAAACAGTGTCATGAATTTAAAATTAAATGACACAGAATATCATGAGATTTGAACTTACTTCTCTAGTTGAGGATTTGTGTAAAGAATATACTGCTGTTCTTGCCAATTCCAAAGCCGTCTTCAGAAATGCCATATCTGTCCCTGTTAAGAGTACAAAAAGCTCCAATTTACATTATATACCTTTTATCAAAATAGAAAATTAAATGAATTTTAATTTATACAAGGTATTAATAAATACCAACATAGCCACTTCAAATTCTCTCTGCAGAAAGAGAGGGTACAAATAAATAACTCACCTAAGTATCTTATAAGGTTGATAGAATAAAACCAGAATTATACTGCCTTATTTAAATAAAGTAAATATTTTAGTATTATATCCCTAATGAATGACTTCAGAGAGAGGAGAATGGAACAGAGAGCAGTAATCGGAGCCATGCGGGGGTGAGGGTGCAAGGACCTAACCCCTGCATCTTCTCATCTCGCTGACTTTCTACTCTCCTCGCCCATGGCACACACAGGATAAAAAGCCAGTGAGTCACTATTACTGATGGACACATGATGAAACCCGCAGGCACGCTAAGGTGTTTAAAAAAAGTTCTGAAAGTATAAAATACTTTATAGGATTCATAATCATTCATAAGGGTTAAGCAAATCATTCTTGAAACCAGATGGAGTATAAATAAATGAATAAAAAGATATTTTTCATTTAGTACAAACTTGTGACAACGAAGATTGAAAATTTCGATTCCCTATCCATGCATTAGACAAACTGAAAATGTAACTGCAGGTAAGAAATTGGTTTATTTAATGACAAGTGATAAAATCACTTAGCCTGAGCAATCAACAAGCAAGTGGTTTTCAAAAAAGGTACACCTGATTCTTGTTTCTAACCTTTATTATTTTTGGTCCCAAAGGGAGGGTTCATAATTACTGTATCAAATGACTTGGATACTCTGTCAGATAATGAGCACACATCACATTGAGCCATGTCGACATTTGTTAACTCAAACTCCTCCACGTTCCTATGAAATATTTCCAATGCATCTTCATCTATGTCAAATCCAACACACAACCTATGAATACAAAACACAGGCAGTGACTACTTAACAGCTTTGAAGTCACAATATTAACACAATCAAAACCATACACATTTTTAACCCAACTGGCAAAGAAAGACTGATGAGTGTTCCCTTTCAACAGCATGACCGTCCAACCTGGCAGGGGCTGGAAAGTTAGGTCTGCATACAGGGGAGGTATCTGGCTGTGCTGTTACTGTTTTTTCAGTTTGTTCTGCTCATTCAAAATGTACTCATTATCAGATTCTTGCTCCCCTCCTCTCATACTACCAAGTCCCATAAATATAATCAGTTGATCTATTTGTGCTTATTAAAGCCACCCCATACCAAATAGGACATACTGGATCACCTACCCTGCTCCTAACATTGCAGCTCCGATGCTAAGTACTCCACAACCACATCCTAGATCTGCAACCACTTTATTTTCAATGTCATCATATGTGTTATGAATTGTATAGAGCATACATGCTAAAAGATCAAAGAACACGTTAGAGAATAAGTTAGCAAGTTGACCAAAATCCAATTTGTCCTTATGACTCTTTAAAATAATTTGTTTGCATTATCTAGCCCTCCCCCAAACGGTCTTCTAGATGATGAAAACAACATCACCTAAGGCAATAATAATAGCTTGGCACGTAGCACGAGGGCCCACAACAAAATGATAAAACACACACCAGTGATTTCTAAAAACTAGTCTCTGCTGACAATGCCAAGAATGATAAATAAGACTTTGAGGTAAAATGAGAAACATAAGGTCAAAATGTCTTATATTTCCTCAGCCTGTTCAAAACATTGCTATATATATATATATGTGTGTGTGTGTGTGTGTGTGTGTGTATATTTTTTTCTTTGATGATGAAATATTTTTATGAAAGAGTGGTAAGTGTAAATAGGTTTTTAAAATATCTTTCCTTGGAAACGGCCTAAATGCCCATCAGTAGATGAGTGGGTAAAAAAGCTGTGGTACTTTTACACAATGGAATAGTACACAACAGTAAAAAAAGAAGAAACGCTTACATTGTGTGACAGCATGGATGGACCTGGAGAATATTAGGCTAAGTGAAAGGAGCTAGTCAGTGAAAGGTAAATGCCACATGACCTCACATATTGTGGGATCTAATAAACACCATGAACTAACAAACAAAATAGATACAGAAACATAGATATATGGAACAGACTGACAGCTGCCAGAGGGGAGGGGGGAGACTGGATGAAAGATGGTGAAGGGATTAACCAAGAACACTTATGCATGATCCATGGACCCGGACATGATATGGGGATTGACTTAGGGAGGGGAGAGATGGGGGCTGGGTAGAGGTGGGAAAAGGGAGAAAAAGTGGGAACAATTGTAACAGTATATACAATTTAAAACAACCTTTAGGAAAAAATCAGGAAGATAAATTTTAAGAAACAAAAAATTCTTTCCTTGTTAATACATAAACTTGGCAACCCTATATCAGTGTCCAAAATTATTCTGAAATTTTACTGATTTGTGAATCTGTCTGGGAACCACAGCATTAACAGTAAAATGGCACAGAACTTTTTTTGCAACAAATTTTTCACCAGCAGACAGGTACCATAAGCTTAAGCTAGAATGGGAAAGGAAAAGACCTACATCCACAATGCAGCCTTTAGACTCACATATTCAGACACATGTTTATGATCCACAGGCACTTAATATTCATTTTCTGCTAATATGAGCAGATAAGAGAACTACTGAGTAGAACAGAAGCTGCTGAGATTGGAAAGGGACATTTCAAATACATAAAGATCTGGGATATATTAAAGGTTACCCATGAATAAGAACATTGATATCTCCTTGTGGATATCTGCAAGGACCACTGGCCATCACTGATGCTCCAGGATCCAGAGGTTTCATCAAAAACACAATGACAGGACATCTCAGGCTAAATGCACTGTCCTGATTATTGCTGCAGGTGTTAGTGACTTTGAAGCTGGTAGAGAATTAGCACAAAGCCCTGGCTGGTCAGTCAAAGCTCAGTCGGTTAGAGTGTCATCCCAACAGCCAAGGTTTTGGGTTCGATCCCTGATCAGGGCACATACAAGAAGCAACCAATGAATGCATAAATCAGTGGGACAACAGATCGATGTTTCTCTCTCTCTCCCCCTTCCTCTCACTCTAAAAATCAATTAAAAAATAATAAAATAAGAATTAGCACATGAGTGTGAAACCGTCTTTTTAAAAAACTGGATTCTCCTTAGAAACCCTATAACCAGAAGACATTAAAGAAGTCATTACCTAAATTGGGTAAACTGGTCTTACCCTAGACAGTTTTGTACCAATTTTTAGTTGAAATTATGACAATATGTTGGCGTTAAGTGCAGGTACACATGTATTTTCCTTTAAATCATTGGCAGCATTGAAACAAAACTATGTTGGAGTTGGACGAGTCTCTTCCTTGCAGGTATTGCCGACAAACTATTTCCTAAGACTCACCAATGACTTTGGTAATACATTTATTAAATAGAATGTTTTTTTCCTGTATTCTCTACTGTATTACTGGTATCAGTCTCTCACATCAAACAACACTACTGATTCTCAGATCATTTGTTAAGATTGAAATGCATCCTATTCTGGATTTGTTAAACTCAGTCCTTTAGCTAGCAAATCTAGTATTCATTTATAGGGCAGAGAATAGTATAGAAATCTCTGTTATGACAATGTATTGTAATAGGAAATTGATTCTTATTTAACAAATATTTACTGAGCTCCTTGCTAGTACCCGAAACTCTTCAGGCACTGGGAATTGTGTGAACAAGACCAACAAATTCTTTGACCTCAAGGGGTGTACCGTGTAATGAGAAAAACAAACACATTAAAATGATGTCTCACAGTGTTGAGGGATATGCAAAAACCAAACAGTAAAATGACAACGTGTGTCTGTCGGGGGCGTCTTTACCTTTGGTGTTAAGAAAATCCTCTAACGGGATGAGTAATCTTTCAGATTTCCTCTAGACGGTCTTTGTATCTAAATAATTGTTCTCATTTCATTATGAAGGAGACAAGACTAACCAACCCGCGAAGCAAAGGAGTGGTCACCAGCCGCCCTACCTGCGATGTGAGGCCTGGTGGGATACTGTTCTAGAAGTAGCTTGGGCTTTTCGAATCCATCCACTTGTTGCAGGCGACTTTCTAGTTCCTTAAGCCTTAATTTTTTCATTTTTAAAAAAGTGTGGGCTCTGAGGGTTTAAAGGCACTGGATCTGCAGAAAAACCTGTTTAACCTGAATTTCCCTTACCCCCAAGCCCCCCGCCCCTTTCTCAGCACCGCTGGCCAAGGGGCTGGGCAGGGGACGAAGGACGCGAAGGACACCAGGGCCCAGATTGTTCCCGCTCTTCTACTTGCGCGAGCGGCGGACGGACTCTTCCGCCAGCGTCCGACTGCCCTGCCTCCAGCGTATCCCGCGCGGATCTCGGGATTCTCGGAGATCAGCGGTGGCTCCCACCTGGACTTCAGGAGCAGCGTCGGAACTTTTCAAGATGCTGCTCAGGCCAGGGCCGGGCCGGAAGCGCCGCTACGCACGCGCGCTCGCGCCTGCTCCCAGTGGTCCCTCGCCGAGCTGCAACCACGGCCTGGCTCACCCGTTCCGCTGGCGACTCAAGCTCCTCGTGCTCTCCATCCTGGCCCCGTGCGCGCCGCCGGAAGAGTCGGCCTTTCTCGCAGGCCGCAAGCCGGTTCCCGCCATTCCCCTCCTGCTTTTTCTTGAGTATCAGCAGGCCCTGAAAGGACAGGGGAAGAAAGAGGGTGGAAATGATTGGGAAACAGGGTGAAAGTCAGGACCATTTCGTTTGGATGCCCAGTTTGGCCCTTTCTGCCTTCTTTCTCCCAACTTCCATCTCCAAAAGTAGCAATCTCCTTACCTTTGCCTCCTTGGCCATTAGCATGTCCTACTTTATTATAACTCTGTTTCCTTCTTTTTAGGTCCCCTGTGCCACTTACCTCAAATCTCACAGGGTGGTGAGGTCAGAGAAGCCCAAAGAAGAGAGAGTTTAAATGAAGGAATAGGTAGAGGTGTCAAATGCTGGGAAGGGGTCAGGCTTTCATAGAGTAGGAGCGGAAACCAAGTTGCAGCGGATTTTGAACGGAATGGAAGTTTGGGAAATAGAGTAAATGTGAACAATTCTTAACAAACGTAGCTACAAAAAGAGTGAGAAGGGATGATGTATTTGTCAGGTTGGGGGAAGGAAGCTAGCTGCCTCTTCTTCCTTCTTCTTTCTCCTTCCTTCCTCCTCCTGTTTTTTTTTTTTTTTTTTAAACAAGCGTGAATGTGAATTTACCTAATTTCGGATAGATTCAGTCTAATAGAAAGGCAGAGGTTCAAAATACAAGAAAGGTATTGGGTGGAGTTAGGGGCCTGAGAAGCAGGACCCGTGCTTAAGTGAGAGGATTGCCTTTAATCTGCAAAATGGACCCTTCTTTTCATTCTCAAAGGAAGAAAAGGAGGGACGGAGGGACGAGGATGAAGGAGAGGGAATGGTGTCTGAGGTTGCTGTTTCCTGTGAGAAGTAGAGTCCAAAGTTATCTGTTGGGAGGATTATATAAAGTTCTTGCACATAACGTTCTTGGGCACATAACAAATGCCCAGTAAATGTTACTTGTTGGTGGTGCTGGTGGTTACCTGTTGAGAAAGAGGTGGCTGGAGTAAGGAGTTTGAATGAAATGGATGACTGAAAGGTGCTGGATGTATGGAAGGAATATTGATCAATCTGTGGTCGAAGATTGATTTAAAATTGATTAAAATTTTTATTTTGAGATCATTGTAAATTCATATGTAATCATAAAAAATAGCACATAGAGATCCTGTGTACTTTTTAATCAGTTTTCCCCAATAATAACACTTTGTAAAACTGTAGTACAGACACAATCAAGACACAGCTTTTCCATCACCACAAAGATCCTTTGTATTGCACCGTTTTAGTTCATGAGCAATGTATGAGGGTTCCAAATCCTGCGTATCCTCACCAACACTTGCTATTTTACATTTTTTAAATTATAGCCATCTTAGGTATAAAGTAGCAATTCATTGTGGTTTGGATTTACATTTCCCTGGTGGCTAGTGATGAACATCTTTTAATATGCTTCTTGACCATTTCTGTAGCTTCTTAGGATAAATAACAATCCAAATCCTTTGTTTATTTTAAAATTGTGTTATGTTGTTATTGTTGAGTTGTAAGAGTTCTTTTTATATTCTGGACACCAGATTCTTATCAGATACATGGTTTGCAAATATTTTCTCCCATTCTGTGGGTCTTTTTTTTTTTTTTACTTTCTTGTTAGTGTCTCTTAGCATGCAAAAATTTTTCATTTTTGATGATGTCCAAATCTATTTTTTAGGTGTTACATCTAAGAACATGCTGCCTATTCAAGGGCATGAAAATGTACACCTATGTGTTCTTTTAAGAATTTTACAGTTCCAGCTCATACACTTAGGTCTTTCATAGATCTTGAGTAATTTCTTTGTATGTGGTATGAGGTAGAGGTACAAATTTATTCTTTTGCATGTGGATATCCAGTTGTCTCAACCTTATTGAATAGACTGCTTTCTCTCACTGGATCATCTAGGCATACATGTAGAAATCAATTGAGCATAGATATATGAGTTTATTTCTGGACTCCCAATTTTATGTCATGATGTATATGTCTCTCCTTATGCTAGTACCACACCATCTTGATTGTTAAAGCTTTGTAGTAAGTTTTGCAATGGGAAGTGTGAATCTTTCATCTTTGTTCTTCCTTTTCAAGGTTGTTTTAACTCTCAAGGTCACTTGCATTTTCATATGAATTTCACGATAAACTGGCAAATGTCTGCAAAATAAGCAGTTGGAATTTTCATAGAGGTTGCAATGAATCTGTAGATCAATTTGGGAGTATTACCATCTTAATAATATTAAGTTTTCTAATCAATGAACATGGATACCTTTTAAGTTGTTTAGATTTTCTTTATATTCTTTCAACAACATTTGATAGTTCTTAGTGTACAAGTTTTACATTTCTTTAAATTTATTACTAAGTATTTTATTCTTTTTGATGGTATTTTAAGTTGAATTGTTTTCTCAATTTTATTTTTATTTTTTAAAAGATTTTATTTATTTACTTCTTAGAGGGGGAAGGAAGGGAGAAAGAGAGAGAGAAAAGCATCAATGTGCAAGAGATACATCAATTGGTTGCCTCTTGCATGCCCCCAACCAGGGAACCCAGCCTGCAACCCAGGCATGTACCCTGGGAATCAAACCTACAACCTTTTGGTTTGCAGGCCAGTGCTCAGTCCACTAAACCACAACAGCCAGGGCTCAATTTTATTTTTAGATTGTTCATTGCTAGTATAAAGAAATACAGTTGATTTTTGTTATTGATCTTGTATCCTGTAGCTTTTCTAAACTTACTAGCTCTAATCGTGTCTATGTATTTCTTAGTATTTTCTCTACATAATGTCATGTTATCTGCAAATGGAAATAGTTTGCTTTTTTCTTTTCAATCTAGATGTCTTTTTTCCCCTTGCCTAATTGCTCTGGGTAGAACCTCTAATAAAACATTGGGTAACTGTAGTGAAAATAGTCATCCTTTTCTTATTCCTGATCTTAGAGGGAAAGCTTTCAGTCCTTCACTGTTAAGTATGGTGTCAGCTGTCGGTTTTTTATAGGTGCCCTTTTATCATGGAAGAGGAAGTTTCTTCAAAAACAGTAATTCTAATGCATCATTCTTCAAAGTTGATTTTTTTTTCTTCTGAAATATTGAGGCAGGAGCAAGGAAGGCCTGACAGTTGAATAGATTCAGATAGTCATTTTGACAGAGATATATGAGCGTGAGAGATGAGTAGATGGTATTGGTAAGAGAATGGTTGTAGTGATTGACCAGAAGTCCGTGGCTAGATGGAGAAAGAAGTGAAAATGAAAGGAATGAGACTGAGGGGAACAAGATAGAGGGATGAGGACTTGATGATACTATTTAATAGGTTTAATGGAAGAAAGGGAGTGAGAGGTCTAGAACATTAGAGATTGAGTTCAGTTCAAATAATGGACTACTGAGGTTTAAGATTTGTATAAAGTACATGGAGCTGGAGGTGGGAGCAGTGATGGACTCAACCAATACAAGGGATCTTTTCAAAGGTGATAGAAATGTTCTAAAACTGGATTTTGGTGATTCTTGCACATCTTATTAAATTACTCAAAATCCTTTGTGTGCTTAAAAAAGTCACTGAAATCTTGTAAAAGTGTGTAAAAATACATTAGAGTAAGGATCACTTGTGAGAGCTGACAAGGCTAAGGGAGAGATGGTGAGAAGGGTGGGCTGCAGTACAGCAGAGTGGGGAGAAAGTCAGTATCTGGGGGACTCTCCATGTGGACCCTGAAATCTCCGTAATGGTGCTGAGAATGCAAGGTGTAGAGGAAAGTGACTGGCAACTCTTTGAAAACATAGAGGCAAGATTGAATTGTACAGAACATTGATAAAGAGGGTTAACGAGTGATTTCATTGGATACCACAAGACTTGGAGGCTAGTCCTTTCCCCCTATCACCAGGAGGCCTATTTGCGCAAACCTCACTAGATGGGTTGGTAAAATTTGCTGTTGGTGCTATGGAATAGACACTGTCTTCGTGGTAAGTGTAGTAAGCTGTGTAATCCCTTCCAGTAGACAGTTAACAATTTATGTGAGGAAACCAATGATAAGCATTTCAAGACTTTAGTAAAAACCACTAGCATCTATTGGCATGGCTGACATAAAATAAGGGGAAAAAAGGAAGACAAAATACCAAGTGCTGGAGAGGGTGTGGAGCATGTAGTTTCCGACACATTGCTTGTGGGAAGACTCAGTGTTCTTGGAAAATAGTTTGGCAGTTTCTTATAAAGTTAAACTTACATTTACCATATGACTCAGCAATCTCACTTGTATTTACCCATGATACATGAAGACATATGTCTATATAGAAACCTATAAGTAAATATTTTTAATAGTTTGATTCAAAATCAGCAAAACTATAAATAACCAACCAGTGAATAGGTAAATTGTGATACATCTCTCGCACCATAGAATACTACTCAACAATTTAAAAAAAAAAGAACTATTGATAAGTGTAACAACATGGATAAATATCAAAAGCATTATGCCCTGGCTGGAGTGGCTCAGTGGATTGAGTGCCAGCCTGCAAACCAAAGGGTCGCTGGTTCAATTCCCAGTCATGACACATGCCTGAGTTGCAGGCCAGTTCCCTGGTAGGGGGTGTGTGAGATGCAACCACACATTGATGTTTCTCTCCCTCTCTTTCTCCCTCCCCTGCCCTAAAAATAAATAAATAAATAAAATCTTTTTAAGATAGCATTATGTTAAGTAAAAGAAACCAAATTAAAAAAGCTACATTTAGTATAATCTTATTTATATGACACTGTAAAGTCAGAACTATCAGAAGCAAGTAGATATCAGTGGATGCCAGGGACTGGGTTGGGGGAAGGATTGATAAGGGCTATGAAGAAACTTTTTGGCATGATGGACGGGGTTGATTATATGGCTATACATTTGCCAAAATTCATAGAATGTTCCTAAAAAGGGTAAATTTTACTGCATGTAAATTATACCTTAATAGATTTGATTTTACAAAAAGGTTGAATAACAATGACAAGCCAGTCATTTATACATTAATCTCACAGCTTTTAAACTTTTTTGTGACAGGATTATTATCAAAAAGGACCTCAAATTTTTTTTGTTTATGCGGGTTACATCTACTAATATATTTATATGACTGGAAATTAACAGTAAAAAAATTTAAAAATTCATCTATTAATTGACTGAAGGCAATAACTTCATTATATGTTAATATAAGTAAAATTTTACATGAAAAATATCTGTTTTCTATAACAAAAAAAGTCAGTGGAAAGAGTAGCATTGCATTACATTTATGTAAATATCTTTAAAGTCCAGCTTAAGAGAAGAAAATTGGATTCTTATATCTGCTTTTACATTCAATTTGTTGTGATATCTTGTTTTGGTTGAAGTATTTTAAGAAAATCCAACCTGACACAGATATTTAGTTTTAGAAGCAAGCAGTATTCTCATTGCCTATTCAGATGATTGTGGATATTTTTTGTTATGACAGTACAGTTGAAAAAGTTAATGTTTTTAAAGTATATTTTATTGATTATGCTATTACAGTTGTCCCAATTTTTTCCCATTTGCTCCCCTCTCCCTTGTACCCCCATTCCTTCAGGCACTCCTCCCCTTAGTTCATGTCCATGGGCTATGCATATTAAGTTCTTTGGCTTCTCCATTTCCTGTACTATTCTTAACCTCCTCCTGTCTATTTTGTACCTACCATTTATGCTTCTTAGTCCCTGTACCATCTCCTGCCATTATCCCCTTTCCCCTTCCCCACTGATAACCCTCCATGTGATCTCTATTTTTATGATTCTGTTCCTGTTTTAGTTGTTTGCTTAGTTCATTTTTCCTTTTGTTTTTGTTTTTTTTAGGTTTCGTTGTTGATAGTTGTGAGTTTGTTGTCATTTTACTGTTCATAGTTTTCATCTTCTTTTTCTTAAATAAGTCCCTGTAACATTTCACATAATAAGGGCTTAGTGATAATGAACTCCTTTAGGGAGCACTTGTATGAGAAGCACTTTATCTGCCCTTTCATTCTAAATGATAGCTTTTCTGGATAGAGTAATCTAGGTTGTAGGTCCTTGCTTTTTATTACTTTGAATACTTCTTGCCAGTCCCTTCTTGCCTGCAAGTTTTCTTTTGAGAAATCAGCCGATAGTCTTATGGGAACTCCTTTGTAGGTAACTCTGCTTTTTCTTGCTGCTTTTAAGATTCTCTCTTTAACCTTTGGCATTTAATTAAGATGTGTCTTGGTGTGGTCCTCTTTGGGTCCAACTTGTTTGGGACTCTCTGTGCTTCCTAGATTTATATGTCTATTTTCTTCACCAAATCAGGGAAGTTTCATTTTATTATTTGTTCAATGAAGTTTTCAATTTCTTTCTCTTCATCTTCTTCGTCTGGCATCCCTATGGTTGGGATGTTGGCACATTTGAGATATTCCAGAGTCTTCTTATTCTCTCTTCATTTTTTAAAATTCTTTTTCTTCATTCTGTACTAGTTGACTGTTTATTTCTTCCTTATGTTCCAAATCATCAATTTGAACCCCAGCTTCCATCCTCTCCACTTTTGGTTCCCTGTGGATTTTTCTTTATTTTACTTAGTGTAGCCTTCATTTCTTCTCTTATGTGTTGCTGTACTCGATGAGATCTCTAAGCATCCTTATCACCAGAGTTTTGAATTCTGCATCTCATAGGTTGGCTATCTGCCTTTCACTTAGTTCTTTTTCTGGAGTTTTGATCTGTTCTTCCATCTGGGCCATATTTCTTTGTCTTCTCAATTTGGCAGCCTTCCTATGCTTGCTTCTGTGTATTGGGTAGAGCTGTTTTGACTCCCTGTCTTAGCGTACCTGTTACTTTTTAAGGGGTAGAGCCCTAGGTATTCATCAGGGTACGGCAACCCACTTTGCTGCTTTGTGGTGCTGTATGTGGGGGAGGGGGCTGAGAAGGAACAATACTGCTTACTCTGCTCTCATCCAGTTTTAGTCACTGCCTCCACTTCCTGTATGTGACTGGCACCCTTGTAGCTGCTGCCCTGGTGGGTGCCAGAGTGGGTGGGTTTGTGTATATTCTAGGGCAGTGCAGTTCCTTTAAATGGACTCTCCTGAGAGACTTGCAGTTTCTTCTGCCACCCCAACTCCCACTGATTTTTAGAGCCAGAAGTTATGAAGCTTTATCTTCTTGGTGCTAGAACCCTGGGCTGCACCGCCATTTGGCCTGGGGCTGGGATGTCTCACTCCCTAGGTGTCCCTCCTGGTTTTTATATACCACAGGTAAATGTGGGACTGCCAGTTCTGCCAGCCTCACTGCTGCTGCTGCCACACGTGTCCTCTCTGCCCCAGCTCCCCATTTCTGCTCCTCCTACTCACCTAATGAATATTTCTTCTTTAAGTCATTGGTTGTCAGACTTCCATAGGGTTTGATTTTCTGGCAGTTCTGGTTATATTTTGTTTTAAGATTAGTTGTGATCCTTCTTCTGGTTGTGTGAGGAGGCAAAGTGTGTCCACCTACACCTCC
Organism: Macrotus californicus; assembly: GCA_007922815.1. Classification (NCBI taxonomy): domain Eukaryota; kingdom Metazoa; phylum Chordata; class Mammalia; order Chiroptera; family Phyllostomidae; genus Macrotus; species Macrotus californicus. The sequence goes on along the minus strand of VMDR010012934.1, from coordinate 7,543 downwards.
ATCGTGGCTGGAAGTCTAAAGAGGTAATTTCTTGAAGTTTAGTTGCAATGTAGAATCTTAAGCCATATCAATGAACTTTTTTTTTATCCTCACCTGAGGACATGCTTATTGACTTTAGAGAAAGGGTGATGGAGGGAGAGAGGGGGGAGAGAAACACTGATGTGAGAGAGAAACATTGATTGGTTGCCTCTCATATGCACCCCAACCGGGACCAAACCTGCAACCTAGACATGTGGTCTGATGGGGAATTGAACCTATGACCTTTGGGTTTACTGGAACAGTGCTCCAACCAACTGAGCCACACTGGCCAGGGCTCAATGAACTTTTTATACTGTTAAATTACAACCCATGAACATATCTTGATCTATGAATAAAGTTTTTTACCCACACAAGATTTTGTAACATTATGTATCAATTCTTTGGAAAATGTTGCTCCACTGAGTTATCCAAGTCTTCTGACATGTTTTATTATACCAATCAGAAAATCACATTTATTAACAATACCTCTGATCTCCCCAGAAAAGGTCTCTAATTACTGGAAAGACTGTCAAGCTCACAGTGACAGATATAAATTTTCCAAAATGTTAATTTGTTGCTTGAAATCTTAATTTTTATGTTGACAAAAAATACTGCAAGGTGTTTTTCAGAAAGTGACAGGCTTATTTCATCCATTTGTCAGAAAATGGTTGCCAAATACCCAGTCTGAATAACCATCGTTTTTGTCTGTCAGTCATAGTTTCAAGTAAAATTGTGTGATTAATACTCAGAATATGTAAAGAACTACCAGAACTCAAAAACCAAAAGACAAGCCAATTCAAAATGGAAAAGGACTTGAGTAGACATTACTCATAAGGGAATATATTAAATGCCATTAGTCACAAGAAAGGATGCGACTTTCATGTGACTAATGGCAATCAGGAAAATGGAAATCAAAACCATGAAAAAGCTCACACCATTAAGAAGGCTATTATCAATAAAATGGAAAATAACAGATTCTGGCAAGGACACGGAGAAACCGGCCCCCTAGGGCACTGCTGGGGGGAATGTGAAGCGGTGGAGCCTCTGTGGGAAACTGCGCAGGGTTTTGTCACCATACGGTCTGGCAACTCCACTTCTAGACATACAGGGCGGGGGGGGGGGAACACGTGAAAATGGGTTTGCAGTTGTGAGTATGCTGAGGATAGAGTTTAGACTTGTATTACTATTTATTAATTATTGCATTATTTTCCATATGAACAACTATAAACCTACTTTTGCCCCATCCTGTATACCCCAAAGAACTAAAAGCAGGGACTCAAACAGATACTTGTACACCAATGCTTATTTTAGCATGATCAAAAATAACCAAAAGGTGGAAACCACCCAAGTGTGCATCAGTAGATGAATGGATAAAGAAAATGTGGTGTATACCTACAATGGAATACTACTCAGCCATTAAAAGGAATGAAATTTGGATACATGCTACAACATGGATAAACCTTGAAAACACTATGCTAAATGAAAAAACCCAGACATGAAAGTACAGCTATTGTATGGTTTCGTGTCTATGAAATATCTAGAACAGGCAAATTTATGGAGATAGAAAGTAGAATAGAGGAATGGGGCGTTGAGGGAAAGGGAAATGGAGAGTTATTGTTTAATAGGTATGGATAATGAGAAAGTTCTGGAGATGGATGGTAGTGATTGTTGTACAATATTATAAATGTACTTAATACCTTTAGTACTGAAGGTACTGAGGGTACTGAATTGTGTACTTAAAGTGATTAAAATAGAAAATATTATGTATATTTTGCCGTAATTTAAAAAAAGCTGCTCGTTTAGCTTGTAGCATCACATATGTGCTCTTTCTGAGAGACTACCAGGAGAATTCAGTATGCAATAGAAGTGCTTTATGTGTGATTTACTAAGTCATGAGAATTTTAAGGTATATCCTCATGGATCAAAATATAATAAAATTATTATTTTTTTGCTGTTTATTGAGCTCAGGTGATTAGAGTGTCATCCCAATAACCAAGGCTGGGGTCGCATCCTGGTTAGTGCACATACAAGGACTAACCAATGAGTGCGTTAATGGGTGGAACAACAGATCTGTGTTGCACTCACTCACTCACTCACTCACTCACTCACTCAAATCAGTAAATAAAAACTTAAAAAAGAAATCGGCTCAATACTCTGAATCAGTTTCAACATGGAATGTGTTTGCTGCCAAGCTTTCTCATGAATGGTCATGTTTGCTGATTATTTGGCACTAAGTCTGCACAAATACAAGGAAAACTCTAAGCGTCCCCCTTATGTTCCTCTCCAATCCCCGTTCTCCAAAAGTAAGCTCTATCCTGATTTTTAACATCACAGGTTAATTTTGTTGATTTTTTCCTTAATATAAGTACAATCATTCTCAATCTGTCATATTTCTTTTGCTCTGCATTATGTTTGTAAGATTCATCCAGATTTGCTCACTTTCATTGTGGTATAGTACATCATTATGTGACTACATTATATATATATGAAAAATTTCCATTTTAACCATTTTAAGGGTACAATTCAGGGGGAATAATTATATTCATAATGTTGATCAACAATCACCACTATCTATTTTTAAAACCCTTTCATCACCCCAGTTCCAGCCAAGATGGAGGTGCAGGTAGAAATGCTTCACTTCCTCACACAACCAAAAGAACCAATTTAAAAACAAAGAACAATGATAACTGCCAGAAACTCAAACTGCATGGAAGTCTGACAAGCAAGAAGTTAAAAAAGAAACATTCATCCGGACTGGTAGGAGTGGCAGAGAGCAGAAGCAGGGGTGGAGAGGACACGTGACAAGGCGGTTGACAGAGTGGGCCAGGCAGTGGCTGCTTGATGGGACTTCCCACATTTGCATGTGGATAAGCCAGGAGGGACAACTATGGAACGAGAGAAACTATACAACCCAGGGTTTCAGTGTGGGGAAATAAAGCCTCAAAATCTCTGGCTGCAAAAATCTGTGGGGGTTGTGGCAGCAGGAGAAACTCCCAGCCTCACAGGAGAGTCTGTTGGAGAGACTCACAGGGTCTTAGAATGTCCACAAAGGCACCCACCTGGGAATCAGCACCTGAGAGGGCACAACCTGCTTGTGGGAAGCAAGGGAAGTGATGGAAAGTGGGACAAGAACTGAGCAAATGAACGAGTGGCATTGTTCCCTCTCTGACACTTCCCCTGCATACAGTGCCACAGTGTAGAGAAGTGGGTTGCCCCACCCTCGATGAATACCTAAGACTCTGCCCCTTAACAACATAACAGGTGCACCAAGACAAAGAAATATGGCCCAAATGAAAGAACAGATCAAAACTCCAGAAAAAGAACTAAGCGACAAGGAGATAGACAACCTATCAGATGCAGAGTTCAAAACACTGGTAATTGAGATGCTCACAGAAATGATGAGTTTGGTTACAAAATGAAGGAAGAATTGAAGACTATGCAAAGTGAAATAAAGGAAAATATACAGGGAACCAACAGTGATGGGAAGGGAACCTGGACATAAATCAATGATTTGCAACAAAATTAAGAAATAAACATCCAAATAGAACAGAATTCAAAAAAATGAGGGGAGGCTGAGGAACTTCTGGGGCAACTTTAAATGTTCCAACATCTGAATCATAGAGGTGCCAGAAGGAGAAGAGGAAGAGCAAGTAATTGAAAACTTATTTGAACAAATAATGAAGGAAAACAGCCCCAATCTGGCAAAGGAACTGGACATGCAAGTCCAGGATGCTCAGAGTGACAAAGAAATTGGATCCAAGCAGAATCACACCAAGACACATCATAATTAAGTTACCCGAGATTAAAGATAAGGAGAGAATCTTAAAAGCAGCAAGACAAAAGGAGACAGTTACCTATAAAGGAGTTCTCATAAGACTATCAGCTGATTTCTCAAAAGAAACCTTGCAGGCAAGAAGGGGCTGGAAAGAAGTATTCAAAGTCATGAAAGGCAAGGACCTACATCCAAGATTACCCTATCCAGCCAAGCTATCATTTACAATGGAAGGGCAGATAAAGTGCTTCCCAGTTAAGGTAAAGTTAAAGGAGTTCATCATCACCAAACCCTTATTATATGAAATGTTAAAGGAACTTATCTAAGCAATAGAAGATCAAAAACTATGAATAGTAAAATGACAACAAACTCAGAACTATCAATGACTGAACCTAAAAAACAAACAAACAAAAAAACTAAGCAAACAACTAGAACAAGAACAGAATCACAGAAATAGAGATCACATGGAGGGTTATGAGTGGTGAGGGGAAAGGGGAGAATGGGGGAAAATGGTACAGGGAATAAGAAGCATAATTGGTAGACAGGGGGAGGTTAAGAATAGTATAGGAAATGGAGAAGCCAAAGAACTTGTATGTACGACCCATGGACATGAACTAAAGGGGGGAGAGATGCTGGAGGGTGAGGGTGCCGGGTAGAGTGAAATAAAGGAGAGGAAAAATTGAGACAATTGTAATTGTATAATAAAGAAAATATACTGTAAAAAAATAAAAAGGATGAGAGACTAGAAAAAATGCTATTAAAAACATTTGGAAATAAAATAAATAACACCTTTTCATCACCCCAAATAGAAATTCTGTAACTCTTTTTTTATTGTTATTCTGTTACATTTATCTCAATTCCCCTCCAACCCCACCCCACCCTTGCTCTCCCCTAGGAAATTCTGTAACTCATAATGTTTTCTTTTAATAAGTAGAAATTTTAATTTTTAAATTAATCCACTTTGCCACTCTTTTCTTTTGTGGTTGGAACTTTGTATTCTCACTCCCAGATCAGAATTGATAACAATTGTAGCAAAAATGATAACATATTTGTAGTATAGGTTACAATTTATAATATGCTTCCATCAGTTCAGTCTGTAAGCTCCATGTCAGGAGCAGTGTGTGTGAATGGTGGCTCCTGGACTTAGGTGTCACTCCAGGCAATGCTGTGGACCATGTGTTTTGTTCACAGCAACTAGTAGGGGCTCAAACATTTGTGGAGTTAATTAGCTGTGTAAAGAAGGCAGTGGCTGAACATCTTCTGGTTTTGAATAGGGATGCAGAGAAGGAAACTTTCCTGGGTTAAATGAAAAAAGAATGGTGGAAAAGAAAATTAGGACAACTTTAATGGTATTAAATGATAATAAAAAAGACCCCAGAGGGTTGTTAAGCACTTATAAACTTGGTAAAGTTGCTCCTGTGGAGGAGCTAAAATAGGTCAAACACTTTCAATGCACTCTCATGCCCAAGTTGAGAAAATTACCAACAATGTCTTTGTTTCAATACTAAACAAATGGGAGGCTCACAGTAAGTGTAGTTGCAGGGTAGTTACTAAGGTAGAAAAGAAGGAAGGAAGGAAGGAAGGAGGGGAGAAGGGAGACAGACAGGCACACTGAGGAACAACGAATGGTTTTTCTTTTAGGGTTCTTCTGTTTCGAAGCCTGTGAAATGAAGGGTATCACTGCTACTTGTAAAATGGAGACAATAAGAAGTCCCTCTCAGGGTTGCTGTGAATCTTAAACGTGATCACTTGGAAGAATTTCTTGTACATAGTAAGCACAATGTTTCTTACTGTGCGAATTTCAAGAGAAGGTCTGCTGTGTATTTGGAGGAGAGGTAGTAACTGAGAAGTTAATGTTATAGGCATTGTGTATGCTTGTGTTCCCAGCAGATAGGGCCTCTTCTACCTTCTGATAATAAGGGTGGCCTTGGCCTCAGTTGGGTCAGATTTGTTCTTCAGGGTTTTAAGTGGATCTGGCAGAGAAGAGACCCTTTTTCTCTGTTGTGAAGTTGTGGAGACGTGGCCTAGAGCTGGGGTTGGGGGAGGCCCGTGCACAGAAGACAGTAGAGCTGATGCTCACTGAAAGCAAAGATGGATACACATCTGGTTCATTTCTCCCTTCCCTCCATTGATCTAATATGATCTCTTATGGTCCTCTTTTTTGTTTGTTTGTTTGCTTTTAGCCTTTTAGTTGCTTTTATTACTCAAATAAGCTTCATTTTTTAAAATTTAGCTTTCTGACCCTGTGCTTGTGCCTTCAATACTTTCACAGTGATTTTCTCTCCTCAGTAAGGAAAGCACACTCGATCCTGTCATGGACACATTTGGCTCACGTGGATCCACCATAGGCTTTGCTGATGGGTTTTTCGTTTTAGACAACCTCGTTAGAACTTAAGGACTCACAGCACGAACTCTGCCAGGTCAGCCTGGACACATGCTGCATGCAGATTTTGGTGCTTTCTCCACCTTCTTGGACTAACGGTCAACAATTCTGTTCCCTGGGGTTTGGGAGAGCCTAGTTTTGTCAGAGGCTGTGTTGTAGAACAGCCTTTGATAGTATGTCAAGCGCTGGGCCATTGTGAATGCCTGAAGACATCATCCCCAGAAGAGCTAACGTGGTCCTCTTTTTGGCGTAAGCTAGTCAAGTCGGGTTTTTATCTCTTGCAATTAAGAAAGTATTGATAAATACAAAAACAGTTTTTGAAGTATTTATATTAATTTTTAAATTCTCTGTTGAAGGTGTCTACTTTGGTTTTGGAAGCAATGATGTTATCTATCATTTACTTGTAGCTTTTAACTTATCTGTGTGGTTTAATTTGAAAAGCCAATTTAGAAATATCACCAGATTTTTCTTTGCATTAATTAAGATAGAATACATGAGCCTTGGCTGGTGTGACTCAGTGAACTGAGTGTCGGCCTGAGAACCAAAGGGTCACAGGTTCAATTCTCACCCAGTCAGGGCACATGCCTGGGTTGCAGGCTGGGTCCCCAGTAGGGGGGCTGGGAGAGACAATCACACATTGATGTTTCTTTTCCTCTCTCCCTCCCTTCTCCTCTAAAAATAAGTAAATAAAATCTTAAAAAAAAAAAAAGATAGAATAAATGAAAGCACAGTTTTTTAGATGCCATTTTTTAGCTTTCTGTAACTGCAGTTTATTGCATTATTTATTCGATGTCTTCACCAGAGTAACTGTAGCATGCTTAAATGTAACTTTATGAGGTATGACATTTAAGTGAGTACAGAATTTTTAGCTGAATTTCAATCTGGCTTTCCCTCATAGAAATATGATCATTGTAGGAATTCGCATGACACAGCACAATGATTTGAGAGGTAATCTAGAAGAGTTTGAATATTACACTAGCTCATGGAAAGAGAAAGATATCATACTTCCTGGATCCAAGTGCTAGACGCCCCAGACACTATAGGAGAACCAAAGATTTCAGTCTGTCATATTGATTCTGAAAGCTAAAGCAATAAAGTCATTTCTACCTTGACAGAAACTTGATTATTTTATTCATCTCAAACAATAAATACTACTACTGATTACTATCATTAACTATTTTTATTGAGGTATAATTTCCTACCATAAAATCCACCTGTTTTTAAAGTAGAATTCAATGACTTTACATAGTTGTGCAACCATCACCACAACCCAAATTTAGAACATTTCTGTCATTTTAAAAAGATCCTTTGTGCCTATTTGTTGTCACTTTCTGTTCTGACCCCCTGGTAGGTTACTGAGCTGATAATCT
>VMDR010012933.1:0-25744 GCA_007922815.1 Macrotus californicus | reverse complement strand
TTGGGGTGCATAGGTTCTTTTGGATTGGTGTTTCAGGACTCTTAGGGTATAATCCCAGCAGTGGAATTGCTGGGTCAAAAGGCAATTCCATTTTTAGTTTTCTGAGGAAATTCCATACTGTTTTCCACAGTGGCTGCACCAGTCTACAATCCCACCAACAGTGCACTAGGGTTCCCTTTTCTCCACATCCTCTCCAACACTTGTCTGTTTATTTGTTCATGAAGTGATTTTTTAAAAAGCCATAGCCAGGAAGGCTTACAATACTACCTTGTTTTAAACCGCTAATGGCATCTTCATTGCTTGTGGAATAAAACCCAGTCTGCTTATATCATGTCTCCAAGGCCCAGAAAGCTCTGGTTCTGCAGATCTCCTTCTTTCTATCTCCCTCTCATTTTCTAGGCTTCAGCCTATTATTTGAAAAATTCAAACTCTCTCTTTTCACGATTATTTCTTCTGCCTAAATGCACACATCCTCCCCAGATCTTCATGCAGCTGAGTCCTTTTTGTCCTTGAAATCTCAGCCCAAATATCACCACCTCCAAGAGGCCTTCCTAGATGCCAGTATGTGAAAACACCTGATTATTTTGCTGAGCACTAGTCTATCACCCACTGGAGTGTAAGCCCCAGGAGAGCAGACCCATATTTTCTTCCTCACTGCATTCCCCAGGCTAGAACTCTGCTTAGATATAGCTGATGTTCAATAAATAAGTATTAATGGATCAGATGAAATTCCACAGGAGGCAGTACTCTATCTCTGAGACACGTGATTTCAGTCAACCCAAAAGGGAGAGGTGCTGACAGTATTCTCAGACCCTAATTAGATTCTGTATTAGTTTCCTAATATTTCTCTGACAGATTAGCACAAATTTAGTGGCTCACAACAACACAAATTTATTCTCTTACAGCGGTGGATGCCAGAAATCAGACAGTTGAAGTAAAGGTGTCATGAGGGCTGGTCCCTCTGGCAGAGTTCCATGATGTGTTTTTTCTAGCTTCTGGAAGTGGCCCGCATTGCTTGGCTCATGGTTTCTTCCTTGAATCACTCTGACTTCTTGTTTCTATCTTCACATCTCCTAATTTCTCTGGCTCCAATTCCTCCATCTCCCTTGTAAGCACCACAGTGATTTCATTAGGCCTGCCCAGACAGCCTCTTCACCCAGGATTCTGACCTTAATCATATCCTCAAAGTCTCTTTTCACAGGTTCTGGCAATTAGGATATAAACATATTTGGGGGTCAGTATTCAGCTGACACAATCTTCATGCTGCTCATTTGTGACACTTGTTTCAGCCAGGTGATAATAGACCTTCTCTTGGGAAAAGGAGGGGTATATTATTTTAGGAACCAAAGTCTCTCCACTTTTCACCTGTCATGTAAGGCAAAGGCTGTCTGTGCTCTTTCAGGCCTCCAAGGCCAGTTCCCACACCATTCCTACCCTGAAGCTGGCCTGTTCACATACAGATGAAGTAGGGAACAGCCTGGGAGCCATGGAACTTGTCTGAGGCAGATGTTCTTACAGGGGCAGGTGTTAGTATTCAGGACATAATGCAAGGCTCACCTGTCTCAGCCTTAAGGCCATGTGACTTGATGCAAGCCTCACCTGCCTCAGCCTTATGGTTATGTGGCTTCCAGTCGAAGGAAGGGTACACAGGGACTGCTTGGAGAAAAATCATGTGAAATAGAGTCTTTGACTGGTCACAAGCTGGATAATGTATGCTACCTGCAGGTTCCTCAGGTGTATCAGGGGCCTCAGGAAATGGGGACCCAGATTGAGATGAACAGAATATGTAGATGGGCCAGGTGATACCCTTCGATTGAAGGGTCTTCTCCCCTGGTTCCCTGCCTTCTCCCAGTACACACTGCTCTTACAAAAATTTGTTGTGTTCAGTTTGATCAACTTTTTCATTTTTTATTGCCATGTTAATCTTTATTTATACTGTTTGATTTAAAATTAAAATTATACCCATATTATAAGCATGATGACTGTGGTGTAGAAAATCTGAGAATCAGAAAAGGATTTAATGGCATATTAAAAGGTATTTTAGTCAAAATTCAACTTTGTTTTTCACTAGGAATATGTGAAACTCCTGCTTACTTGAAATAATGTTTACTTTTATGGTTCTTTTTTTCATTCTTGTTCAAGTACAATTTGATCAATTTTTAAAAAATCTTCACTTTTTCAATATCTAAAACCACTTATCCCTGTACATCTCTTTCATAACTGAGCATAGTATGTTCTTTACTCCAAGGAGTGAAATATATCATAGGGGTAAATATTGGTGACATTTGAGCTTTAGTATGGATTTAGCACTAGCTAACTGTGCAAGCTTGGGGAACTGCCTCAACCTCTCTGAACTACAGTCTTCTCTGTCCCTGTATTTTCACACAATGAAATGTAAAAGCACTTGGCACAGTGTCTTACTCAAGAGAGGCACTCAGAGACAGCTGTCAAAATTATGAAAATCAAGTCTTTTACCCATCTTTAAAAGTTGAAAGAAAACTGTTCTGATAAAATAGAAACTGCTAAAAAGCTTCATTCAAAAACAATTATTTTTGAGCACTTCTCTAGAAGTAAGATAAAGAGGTAAATATTGATTGAATTTGGCAATAGAGCTATCTTTGGTGATCTTGGTGAGCAATGTCAACAGAACTTCAGTTCAGAAAGCAAATCAGTGTGAATTAAAGTGTTCAGTATGCAGAAGAATCTTTTGAGACATTTGGTGTGAAAGGGTGGAAAATTGGGTGGTGGCTGGAGGGAATGTGGGGGTCCAGGAAAGGTATCTGTAGAAGGAACTGGTAGATGAGAATACTCCAGTGGCTAAGAGGAGGGTGAAAAGGGAGTAAGTGAGGCCGAGAAAGAAGTACAGACAATAAATAGTTGATCAGGATTCAGATGGACTGGCTCTAAAGTCAATTCAGTCATGAAGTTTTCCAACTGCCAAGGAACCTTTCCTCACGGGAACTCAGATTTTTTGTTTCATAAAGTAGGCCTGTTCCCATGATGTCTGAATTTCTTTCTGCCTCTGACTTTCAGCTATTTTCAGCTCCTCTCCTGCCCATGTCTGGACCGATAAAGATAGGGATGCTTCAGAAGGGTGCCCTCTCCGGGATGACAGGGAACCCTAGTGGTCACAGGTACATGTCCTAGTGGGGACAATGAATACCACTTTTCTCCTGAAGCAGCCTAGCTTCAGATACTGGCCTCTGTGTGCTTGGGTCCACCTCATTCTTGTCAATGCCCAAGAAAGAGCTCAGTATCTTGGCACTGTTTGCCCAGTTAATTACTAAGTAAGGAATCTGTGGGTGCTAAAAGTTTCAAAACAGAGGTCTTGTATTTGTGGGCAAAAACATGACTGCCCCTGCCCTGGGTGTCAATCATTTGAAAACAATCTCACAGCCTAGATACGGAAAACATTATGCCAAAAGGGGAAAATATTTCACACACCCCCAAGAAAACAGTCTCAAGAAACAGAACCATAGAATAATTGGAGGAGAGAGACATACAGGGGCAAATGTATGTATATGTAAGAGTGCACACTTGTAAACAGACTGATTCTACATCTCTGGCTTCAGGTAAGGCTACCTGCAAGTCTCTCTTCTCCTAGCCACTTCTCCTCTACACAGTCTTCTGTTGGATTCCATCCTGTTTGGGGAAGGGGGAATAGAAAATTAAGAGATTGAGCACTTGGTCAGACCTAGATTAAGTCATTGCTCTGCTGACTATTGGCTTCATGATTCTTTGTAAGTCAACCTACCTTTCTTTGAGCTTACACTTTTCTAATAAAAATAACTACTACTTTTCTTACACCTTCAATAAATATTAAGTGCCTGATATGTACCAGACACTGGGAATGGTTCAGTAGTACACAAGAGCAGTTGCAATGTGCCAGGTTCTGCTTTGCATATATTATTTTAGTTAATACCTGTGACAACACTATGTATTCAGTTATTACCCACCATAACACTTTTCAAACTATAGACCAAACCATTAGCAGCTAATGAAATTATTTGTGATTATATCTGAATTTTTTAAATTAAATACAATATAATATATCAGCAAGCAATGTGCACAGTAATGATAAGAATTGCTTTATAAAACTTTTATCTGACATGCATGCTTACACATACATGTGTGTGCTAATGCATGTACATGTACAAGCAGGCGCACTGGAACATGGTGTAAAATACTTTCCCTATAGCAGATCATGGTCACAAAAGCTTGGAAAGCACTGATCTAGAACATAAGTTTTTTGTTTTTAACATTTCTTCAAATAGCCTGGCTCATCATAGTCACTTGGTTTGTGGATCAACGATCCCTATTTCATAAATGAAGAAACCGAGTCTTGGTGAGTTGCCCAATGTCACACTGCTAGTGATTGACAAAACAGATATTTGAATCCTGGTGAAGGCTCTAAGCCCCATGTTTATAACCACCATGCTACTCAGTTTTGCTGCTGTAAAAATTACAGTAATGGTAGTACCCTTGCAGGATTAAATAAGGGACCACTCTGAAAATATTACAATGCCTGCAAGGTTAATCACCTCTTAAGTCACTTCTTTACAATATGTGACTTGCTTGAGGTTGGGGACATTGTCTGTTCTATTCACTGTTTTTCTTGGTGTGTTTTACATATAGTGTTTGTTAAAAGAATAAATGGATCTGGGCATCTTGAAAATTTCTCAGCAGGATATCAAGATTTGAGTGTTAAAAAGCAAGGTACCTCCAGTAAGGTGATGAATTCAGAACATTTTACTGCTTCCTGTTCCAAAGGAGACACTCAGTTTTTTTTTTTAAATATTTTATGTATTTATTTTTAGAGAGAGAGGAAGGGAGGGAGAAGGAAAGGGAAATATCAGTATGTGGTTGCTTCTCACATGCTCCCTCCTGGGGACCTAGCCTGCAGCCTAGGCATGTGCCCTGACTGGGAATCGAACCAGAGACCTTTTGCTTCATAGTCTGGCATTCAATCCACTGAACAATACCAGCCAGGGTGACACTCAGTTGTTTTTTTTTTGTTTGTTTGTTTGTTTTTAATTACTTTATTGTTGTTCAATTACAGCTTGAATTTTTCCCCCACCACTCTCCCCCCACCCCAGCCAATTCCACCCCCCTCCCCCGCTCCCACCCTCCCCCTTGGTTATGTCCATGTGTCCTTTATAGTGTTTCCTGGACACTCAGTTTTTTTAAATGAACCAAGACGGAGGTACTCAAGGCTGGGAAGTGGGTGAGAGTAAGAGTGAGATCACAGAGGGGAAAACTTCACCAAAGCAAGGGCTCCAGCACTGCATGACTTTTGTAGCTCGTACACATGACATCTCCTGGAATTGTGCAGTGCACAACTAAAGCATTCTCTGGCTCTGGTGAGAGTGGTCAGAACATGTATTTGTCTCATTTACCTCTGGTCACAAGACTTCAGGCATATGGGAAGGAAACCCCAAGGGGTTGACTTGTCCTTGCCTTTGGGCAAGTCTCTCTCTTAATGAGAAGTAGCTGTGAAGGAAGACCAGAAAAGATGAGGCGGCTTTTTGCTCTGACTTCAATGCAGATGACAGTTGTGTTGATCTCTTGGGTGGTCAACAGAACTGCAACCATTGACTCCTCAGAAGCAAGTAAGTGATGTGTGTGTGTATGTCAGGGGTAGGGGCAATGCCACTCTCAGCACCCACACTTAGATTAAAAATATTATTAGAAATATTTGAAGGGGCTTCATTAACATTAGGGGGAAATTGTAGGCCAACTGTATACTGTTTAACTATTAAAAATGTTTGACTATATATTGACATTTTATTAGCTTTGGCTCTGTTATAGAGAATCTTAATGATACATGCCTTTTTTACCCTTTAATGTACACAGAACTCACCCAGAAACAGTAGGGACTGAGACTCTGCATCTGTGTAAGCTCCCAGGTCATGCTGATGCTGTGGTCATTGGACCACACATGGAGAAGTGTGCGTCTAGAGCACCCCTAAAGCCCCTGGCACTTTACTGGAAGGTCAGGAATGTGCTCAACCACACATTGAGAGATTTGAAAATACCCCGGTGGCTCCCTAATGCCTTGCCTTTCACTTACGAGGTCATTGCATCAGGTTGAGCATTGCCCTCATTCTGTCCTCAGCTTCTCCCTGGAGAAGGGAGCTGGGGTAGTTTGGGCCCAGTAAACGCCCCTGTGATGTTGCAGTTGTAGATGTTGCACACAAACTCTGCGGCACTGCCACCTGGGCGCGTCCTGGCTCTGCTGCTTACCAGCAAGTAGCTCAAGCCTTTGGAACCTAGGTTTCCTCATCTTTAAAATAAGGCCAAATATGAAAGTGGTCTCCCAGGCCACTGGGGGAGGATTCAACATATAATGAGTGAAAAGTGCAAATACCCATGTCTAGCATTTAGTAAGTGCTGAATAAATGACAGTTCACTATTTTTTATTGAAACTTTTGTGATGGAGAAACACCAAGTGTGGCTTCTAGTGCTGGGGAAGGCCGGGAGACTCCGCAGAGAGGAGGTGAGGGTGAACGGGGTCTTTAATGAAGGTTCACCAGGAGAGGAAGGGCACTGGGCTAAAGGATATGGAGTGTGAAAATGTGGGCAAGGAAGCATCAGCCACTTAAATCCTAAGGGAATGTCAAGAACGCTGCATTATTCCTGAAAGTGGGAACGTGGATATTTTAAGACACTGCTTGAAGGTGATGTGTGGACATCACCACAGGGATTTTGTGTATTTGTTTCAGAGGGGGATCATCTTGGAACTAGGTGTTAAAGAACACAGGTGCCCTCCAGGAAGTGGGAGAATCTGGGTGACAGCTGGCCCAGCTGCCCCCGCTCTGAGGATGGGGTGTTCTGTCTGCTGCAAGCTGCTCTGAATGTCACAGCAACACCACCTGCATGGAAGATGGGGTTGCCACGATGTGCTCCTGCCATGTGGGTTTCACTGGTGATGGACTCGAGTGTTTGGGCCTAGACCAATGTGCCACCCCTGACGCCCACAATTGCTCTGTCAACAGCAGCTACGTAAACACCCTGAGCTCCTGAAGGTGCGTTTGTGCCCAGGGCTTCTGCCTGACACCTGGGCTCGGTTGCACAGATGTGGTCGAATACGCACAGCCGGGGCTCAGCGGCTGCCACGCCCTGGTGTCAACTCGCAACTACTATTGCGAGTGCTCCTCAGGCTCCTGCAGGCCAGGGCTTGACAGCGTGGCCCAGGGAGAGGCCCTCGTGTGCTCCAATCCATGCCGGGTGCACCGCACTTTGGACCAGTACTGGCGCAGCGCCGAGCACGGAGCGGGCTACGTCTGAGACACAAACCTGCGTGGCTGGTACCCCTTCATGGGGCAGGGCAGCGGGCTCCTGGCTGAGACCTGCGTGCCGCTCCTGTCCTACAACACGGTCGCACCCATGTGGCTCAACGGCATTCACCTGTCCAGCTAAGAGGGCATCATGAGCCACAGGGCCTGTGCTCACTGGAGCGGCGACTGCTGCCTGTGGGACGCGCCAGTCCAGGTGAAGGCCTTCCCTGGTGGCTACTATGTGTACAACCTGACTGCGCCCCCTCAATGCCATCTAGCTTACTGCACAGGTGAGCAGGCTCCTTCCCCCAGCTCCTACCCAGGTCTCCGAAGGGTACTGAGGACTACTGGGGTTCACCCTTGCTGACTGTCTTGTGTACCTGGGATCCTGCAGACCCCAGCTCCGTGGGGGAGATGTGTGAGGAGTGCAGTACAGAAGACTGCATATCGGATAATGGCAAATGGAGTTGCCAGTGCAAACAGCCCTCAAATGGCACTGGTGAGGCCAGTGGAAAGGGGGTAGGTGTTGAGAAATGTCAGCCACTAGGGGAGGGACACACTCCTGTGTGTGAGCTGAGGTGTGTGTGAATTACCTAGGAGATACATAAGTGCGAGTTCAGGAATATGCATTAAAACCAGCAAGAAACTCTCTGGGCTTCCAGAATCTCCCCTTAGTTGACCACAAACTCCCAGAGCTTCACCTCACCCCCAGCCTTCTTTCTTAGATTCCTAATGTCACCTGTTAGCCAAAGGCTACCTGAGCCATATTCCTGCAGCACAGGAACACAGGACTGGAGACCAGTGTGTGGTTTCTTGAGCCAAGCACTCCACTGATCAGCTCAGGATGGTGAGCAAGACTCTGACCATCTCCAAGCCTCCTCCCTCTATACACAATGATTGAAATAGATAGTAGTTCCCAAACTTCAGTCATGATTTTAGTTACTACATACCAACTTCACAATTTTGCTTTATCCAAGTATTATCTATTCTGTGATTTTTATTATTCACTTGTTTTTCTTCAAATTGATTAAATCTTTCTTTTTCTAAGTAAACTTGGGTTGTTAACGATCACTACTACACCTATCTATGGCAAGTAACATGTATTAATAGAAAGTGACAGTGAAAATAAATACAGGGAAAAAGTTATTAAATTCCAACAGCTTTATAATACTTCCATAAAAAATGTTTTAAAAAATCCACCCAAATATTGTGTATGCCACAGGCACTTAGCCTGACATCTGTGCTCAGTTCTTGTAAAAGGAAAATGAACAACTATACAGCACTACGAACATTAGCAACTCTCTCCTTGATGTGGAAAGGATGGACAGAACTTGCAATCGACTCATGAGCTCCTTTAGTTTGTTGTTTTGTTTTACTAGGATTCGATGTTATCTAATGGTGGGACAGTGAAGGACCCCAAAATAATTCTGTTTTTTGTATGCATCCCACACTTAAAGTAATGTGGTGCTGAAGTTTGGTCTCTTGGATCCATCCGGTGAGATCAGAATCCAATCTCATGTCTCTATCACTCCGAAGATGAGACCACAGCAAAGTCAAACTGAGGCTGCTCTGAGCACTCCAGCTGGTGGCTAGACCAGCCAGCTGGGCCTGGGCTCTGGGGGTGTGCTGTACCACTGAATTGTGGTCAGAGATCTCTAATCTTGATTTCTGTCTCCATTTCAGATCTCTCTCTCCTGCAGCACAGGCTGGAGTGCAGGGCTGATGACATGAAGATGTCTCTGAGCAAGCTGAAGGGCTTGCACTTTGAAAGGGTCTTCATGTACTTACATGACCACCCGTGCTCAGGCTTCCATGAAAGGGTTGACCAAGTCTGGATGTCTATGCTGACCCCAACCAGGGATGGCCCCTGTGGGACAGTGATGATGGTAAATCCTGGCCAGTGAGGGACAGGGTTGGAACACTGTTTGATTCAAACCCCTGCTCTACCACTTACTAGTTTTATGAGCTTGAGTGAGTAATGTACCTGGCTGTGCCTCAGTTTTGTCAACTATAAATGGAGAAATATTAATATCTACTTCATTGGTTGTTAAGAGGGTAAAATAAGTCAATGTGTGTGAAGTGATTGGGGTGGTGACTGGCACACACTAAGTACTCAAAAGTTAGCTTCCAATAAAGAGGGAAATGCATGGTTATAGTTCCCCATTTTATGGAAGGGAAGTGTAGGACCTAACCAGGGCAGTGATTATTCTCATCCAGTTGATATCAGCACTGGGTTCAGAAGTAGATTTGTTTGTTCCTGAAGGTCCTGGGAGGCAGGGTCAACATCACTGGTGTTGGGAGAACTCAGACAGAAAACTCCACAAAGACTCAGAGCTCAATGTGTGATTGGAGCTGTCGTGGTCCCGTCCGACAGGACCACGTGTTGTTGTGGAATGCTTGTCCTATATCCCCAGACAAGTGATGAACAAATTCACATGGACTAAAGGAATCTGGTGGAGAAAAAGGGATGCATGGCTGATCTCTCAAGGATCAAGAGAGAGGGGCCCTGACCCTTTGCCTGGACAGGCTTTTATTGATATTCTAGATAGATTACATCAAGGAGGGTCCTCCTTCACTATGCACAGGTTTGCTTTAGGTGGTTACCATAACAAAAGAAAGAATGTTGCTAATCCCTTTAAGATAAAGGTCATTTGAAATCCTAAAGGGAAAAGGTTGAACTGGTTAGACCCAAACTTGAGAGGTTTAGCATAGATTTTGGGAGGTTACTTTAAAGACATGCAGTACACACATGTTTCCTCAATTCAAGGTGAGGGAGTTTTTTAGCAAAAGCAAGTCTCAAAGCGGCCTAGGTGCAATGCAGGCCTGATTCCCCACGGCAGACCTATGCATGGATGTTCTCTGCATGCCATGCATGTCTGTCTGTGTTCAGAACCAGAGCTGAGCCACAAGATTATATCACACATGGATAGGTTCTCTATAGGAGCAGTGTTTTCTCTCATTTCCCCCATTCCCCTAAAAGAACAAAAAAGAAAGCAAAAAAATGGAAGAAGAAATTAACTAACTTGTGTGGGGAACCTGTTCGTGCGTGATGCAGCCTATGACTCAGCTCTGGATCTGAATGCAGTCCAGATTGCGTATGGTGTGCAGATCACATCCGTGGATAGGTCTCCCGTGGGTAATCAGGCCTGCATTGTACCTGGACCAATTTGAAACTTGCTCTGGCAAAAACTCCCTCACCTGGGATGGAAACAGCAGTTTACTGTGACTTGTGCTAGACTTCCCAAGCACAAATGTAAACAGCCCAGCCTTCTCTCCTTTACATTTGTAAATAACATTTCTCCTTGCAACTGGCGACATTCTTTGCTCTGTTATCTGTAAAAGGTATCCACCCAAAGCAAACCTGTGCATAGTTATTGAGAACCATCCTGGAGTGTTAATAAAAGCCTGTCCAGGCAAGGGGCAAGCCACTCTCTCTGTTTGTGGGAGAGGGGCCATGCAGATCCTCTCTCTCAGGGAGAGAGTGGCTAGGCCAGCCCACTCTCTTAATCATTGAGAGATTGGCCACTCATCCCTTTTCCCCACTGGATTTCTTTAGTCCGTGTGAATTTGTTCGTTACTTGTCTGGGGATATAGGACAAGCATTCCACAACAATACGCGGTCCTGCTGGATGGGACCGCGACAAACTTGAAAGCCCACCATTAATAATGACTAGACACATGATTTTCAGTCTTTCTAATATTTGAGAAAGGAAACATGGCATAGGAGGAAGAGCTTAGGCTTATATAGCTTATGTGCTATGGACAAGTTACTCAGTTACTCAGTTTCTATGAATCCCTGGCTCCTCAGCACAAAGCAGGGAGGTAGGGTCATGGAAAGGTCTAATGCAGTGATGGATGAGGAGCCCAGGGACTCACATGTACATGTGTTCATAAAAGAATAAAAGGTTGCTGTGGTAACTTTTTATCATGAAAGCTGAGAGGGCAGTTCACAGGTGGCTAGAAAAAAACCCCTTTGGTTTAGAGTCCTACTTCAATTCTCATGCCTTTTCTCACCTCCATCCCCCTCCCTTTCCACAATGCAGAAGAATGAACCCCATGCCATGTACAGCAACACCCTCCATCTGGCAGATGAGATCATCATCTGTGATGTCAACATCAACATCAACTTTGCGTGCTCCTACCTCCTGGGCATGAAAGTCAGCCTGAAGTCCTCCCTGCAGCCAATGGTCAGGTGTGGCCAGAGAGGGTCCCCAGTGCCCCTGGCCAGCTGTATCTCACAATCCCTTACTCAGCAAGCCCTCAGGTTCTCTGTCAACTGCCTCCCATAGGGAACTGGATGGGGAAACTGGGAGATGGTGTTGTCCACTGGGGGAGCCCAGCTAGGAAGTCTGGAGCTCAGGTTCAAATCCAGACAGCTTTGGGAAATTAATAGCCCTATTCTGGGTGTCTTTTTATCTGTGAAATAGGATTAGCAAAACTGTACTGCCTTTCTTCAAAGTGCAATAATGCTCAAAGATGTGAATCAAATATTAGGTTCTGTGGCTTATCCAAGGAGCAGGGTGGTTGGACTAGAGAGAAGAAGGGGAGGCTCTCAGACCAGACCTGCTATGGGATTTTGGGAAATCATATTCCACATTTGAACCTCAGTGTTTTTTTGTAATCTGTAAATAGTAGGAGTTTGATTAAATAGGGACTTATGAATTATGTTACTTGGAGCTTGAGAGTCTTTAAGGAGGGGCCTTGGCATGCCTGTGGGATGAACGACATAAGTTCCACCCATATTGGAAGCCACATGAGATTTTATTGTTGAAAATATTAAAGCTCAGTTGATTAATACAATTAAAAATGTCTGAATAGGATGAATCCCAGGACAATAATGCTGAAACTAGAAAAAAATATAATAAGCATGTCCTAAGAGCTGACTGTGTGTCAGATATTGTGCTCAGTGCTCTCCATAACACATCTCACTGGACTCTTAGAGTACCTTAAGAGGTGTAGGTATGATTATTATTACCATTGTGCAGATATGGATGTGGAAGCTCAGAGAAGGTTGACTAACTTGCCCCAAGTTGCAGAGACGAGTAAGTGGCAGAGCTGGAATTCAAACTCGGGTCATCAGGCTCCAAATCCCACTCTTTCATGACCTTCACTTTGAAGCTTGACTGTGATTATATGTTCTTTGGACCAAAAATACTTAGGGAAGTGCACTGGGTCCTGATGAGCGATGTGCTTGGGGGAAGAAATCTCTCTTGACTGAAGCATCACCTGGCCAAGCAGTGCCCTGGAGTAATGTGGTCCTGTCCCAGATCTGGTAGGCATTAAGGAGCAACACATCTGTGCACAAATCTCTCCCTGGTATGAGCTGGAAATCTTGCCTCAGTCCAATTCTGGGTCTAAACTGATAACCCAGTTCTCACCTGTGCAATGGACTTTCACATTACTGAATATTTCTCACGCACCTTATTTCCTGAGGCATCAGTCTTAACAATGTCCTTTGTGGGATTATCCCATGAATTCTGTATGAGTATGATTGTTTTAAACGGGTTAAAAATAACCCATTTAATTCCTCCCCCAATCTTCTGCTGTAAGTAAAGCTAGAACTCTGACTTAGGCCTATAGGACTCATAGCCCATCATTTTTAGCTTCCAAGTTGAGGCCAAAGAAGGAATCTAGGTGATTCCCTTGAGAATTTATTTGCTGCACATCCTGAAGACAAGGGCCACCAAGTGAAGAGGTGGACATGTTACCAAAAATGTAGTCTGTGGACCAGCAGCATCAGCTTCACCTGGGAGCTTGTTAGAAATGCAGGACCTTGAGCTCCTCCACCCCAGATCTACCAAACCAGAACCTGTATCTCAACAAGATCCCAGGGTGACCATTTGTACACACTGCAGTTTACAAAACAATGGTTGGTGGGTACTACTGCTGGATAAAAATGCAAAGAACTGCCAGGGACTGCCCAGGAACCAGACCAGAGAAGGTAGCTCATCTGTTGCTATTAGCTCTGGTACTCTTACCAGCTCTTTTCTTCCTGCAGTACCCTCAACATCAACATGGATGGGGAGGGAAGAGTCACTGTGCAAATGGCAGTCTTCCAAAGCTCTGACTAAACACAGCCCTACTAAGGTTCCACTGTGACCCTGTCCACCAAAGCCTTTCTCTACATGGGCACCACGTTGGATGAGGGGCAATCTGTCCCACTTTGTACTGCCGATGACCATCTGCTACGCCACACCCAGTGGCAATGCCACAGACCCTATGAAGTACTTTATTATCCAGGACAGGTAAGACCCATGGATGAAATTCAAGCGTATCTTTACAAAAAAAAGTATATATTTAGAAGAGGAGCTATCTGTAGATGTAGAAAGCTTGAAAAGTTTTGAAAAGGAAGCAGGAAGAAAGTCTGGGCATGCCTGTTTTTCTGCCTGGTCATGTGTGGGAGCTGGGTTGAAGACCACTAGTCTAGGCAAGGTGTCAGAATGTCAAAGGACTAATAAGGAGACCAGCTGGAGAGACAATGAAAGTGACTAGAGGGGACACTTGGAAGCCCTGCTCAGGTTGAGTGCTTAGGGCTGCCAAGAGCCATGCTGGACACCACAATATGTGGCATTCAGGAGATTAGTGTTGTTAACCACAAGGCTTTTATTTTACCAACTGTAATTTACACCTTTGAAATCAGTTCTGAATTGTGAGGTGGGATGGGAGGAGCCACCCAATTTACCTACCCAAACATCCCAATGCGGGATTTTCTGCATGTGCAGTTTTCAGTTTCTTTTTGTAAGTGTGTTTTGGTGCAATTGTGCATGCATACAGATGGGCACACACTCCAGCTTGGCTAGTGATCCTCAGGACTCAGAAGTTGCTGTTGTTATAATTAGTATCAGGTACATAGTAGACAGCCAGTACATATAACTAATTACTCCTGAATGCTGTTTCCTGGAAAATCAGAATGGGCTAACTTTAGGACAGTTTCAACTCTATGTCAATGACATTTTTATTTTAGAATCATAAATATGTTGCACCTACTGTGTGCCACATAGTTTGAAAAATTAACTCACTTAATCTTCACAACTACCTTATGATATGGGTTACAATTATTACTTCCTATTTACAAATGGGAAAACTGGGGCAAAGAGAGATTAATTAAGTTGTCCAAGGTCAAAAGTGGTAGAGTAAGACTTGAACCCAAGAAGTTGGGCCCCAGAGTGTTTGTTTAACCAACCATATTATCTGCTATAACTGTCTCAGATGTCCATGTACTGAGGATTCAGCCATCCAAGTGTTGGAGAATGGGGAATCCCCCTAGGGTCAATTATCTGTCCAGATGTTTCATTTTGTGGGAAACCATGACCTGGTATACCTACATTGTGAAGTGTATCTCTGTGACATCGTGAATGAACAGTGCAAACCTGTGAGTCACCTTCCCTCTCTCAGTATGCTCGCTGTGCCTTACCCCTTGCCAGTCTCCCAAATCAAAGACATGTGGTCGTAAGGTCTAAAGCAATAAGTAAACATTTCTGCTGTGTTTCTCTGAGCAATAAGATGTGGCTAGTAAGAGACTTAAAATGATAGGCTGGTACCTGCTCCAGCTTATCTGCAAGTTTGTCTTCTAATAACAGAAGCTAACACTTTAAAGCACCCCATGCACCTTATTTGTGTGAGGTTAGTATTCTGCTAGTCAGTTTTTCTAGTGAGGAGAAAGGTTCAGAGAACTTAAGTGACTTTCCTAAGATCGTACATTTACCAAGTGGTAGAGATGGGCATGAGCCCAGGTATCCTGATGACTCCTGCCTCACCCAACTTTGAGCCCCAGCCTGAGGCAGAAGGATACTCTCTGAGGGGTGCAACCACCTTCCCTTGGCAAGACACATTCAGTCTCCCTCAGAAGAGTTTCTTTGTTGCCCTTTACCTGCAGACCTGCTCCAGGACCAGACTCCACAATGGGAGCATCATAGACCAAACCCATATCCTGAACTTGGGTGTCATCATGTGGAAAGGTAAGAGGGTCACTCATACTCCCAAGTTTCCAGCAGAGGATGTTCTCCAGAGATAAGGAGGGAGGACAGACCCCGTTCCTTGGGGTTTTATCAGGATCTGAAGAGCTAGAGCAAGTGGATTCTTTGGGGCAGGGTGAACTATGTGCTATTACCAGTTCTCATTCATTAATTCATTGCACATGTTTTTGTGCCTACTATGTGCCAGTAAAAATAGATATAGGCCCAGCTTACATGGAGCTTGTGGACCAGAATCAGATAGATAGATAGATAGATAGATAGATAGATAGATAGATAGATAGATGATAGATAGATAGACAATAGATAGCAATAGATATAGATCTGCAATTTTATTAAATGCCATCAAGAAAATATATTAGAAAATTTGAACTCTTATAATAGGGGAATAAGACCCACTCTAAAGAATTGGGTAAGAATGGAGCTGAGTTTCGGAAATTGAGGAGTAATAACTAATTGAGGAGGTCATGGAAAGGGGAAAGAGGGAGGGAATCCCTGGCAGAGGATACAGAATGGGAAAAGGGCCTGTGGTGGGGGTGCCAGCCTGCCAGAGGACTTGAGAGAAGACCATGAAGGCCAGAAGGAAGAGGAGGGGGTGTGAGCTGAGGCAGATAATCCTTATAGTTCTTGCTAAGATTTTGGGCTTTTCTCCTGAAAGAAGCTTGGAGTCCCTGAAAGGTTCAGGGACATGATCAGATTGGGATTTCAAAAAGACCACTTTGGCTGCAAAGAGAAGATTGAATGGGGTGTCTCCCAGGCTTCTTGTCTACCACATGCCTTCTCCTGGTGCTGATCCTTCTCTTTTCCTTACAGGTGCCCAGGCCACAGTCTCCATGGCTGCTACCAACTTGGGTACGTTTAGGTCTTCTTTAAGAGGGACCTGCACCAGAACCTTACTCCAGGGCTTTTATCTGTGGGTCCCGTGTGGGCTGGAGTGCCAGTCTGTTGGACCTTACCTCTGAAGAAGCAACTGTATCTGTGGAAACACCTGGACCTGAAGCTGTACGTATACCAGTGCTGCCCCACAATAATGCTCATGTGCACACAGCACAGGCATACAAGGACATACATGGTCCAGAAATATTTGTACACACACATAAAGTTTCATACATGCTTGCCTTCATATTTGCACATTCAGACTCACAGACACCTGGAGTTGCTTGCATGCATGTACAGATATACACACACTTGTTGCAGATCTGTTCACAATAGACTTAAACACATTCTAGAACTACACCTCAGAGAAATTCCATGGGTCATCTCTAACATATTCTTCAGGAATCATTTAACAAATGAGAGATACGCATTGAGCATTACTACATAATAAGCACCATGCTTAGTTCTGGGATGAGCACAACACAAAAAAAGGAACCCTGTTTCTCCATTTCTTTGCTTCTCTGTTTCTCTGGCCACAAAGACCAGGGACTGGTGGCATTCTTATGGACCTTCATTTTATGGCCAATGAGTTGTTTGATGATCTTGATGAATCCTCATCACTGTTGCCTTTTTGCCTCCTGGCATCTAGATCCAAGGAGGTTGTTACATCAACTTAGTTTTTGACCTGAGTCAGTTCAACCTGTGAGCTTGGAGCTGGAAAGTCAAGGTGGCCCAGAGAGTCCTGTCTTCTGTGAATATCCCAGAATCACTAAGGTGGTGAAGTAGGTTATGCACTATAGAAGATTGATCTTTGATGGGATACCAAGTCTAGTGTCAGAGGAAAGGCTGTCTTCTTCAAATTGATCCCCTAGGAGGGTACTGTTTTCTATTTTTCCACCCAGAGTGGCATCTTTTCCAATTGGTTCTTAGGACAGAAAAAGAGAAAGTTTCCTTTTCTAAAGGAAAACTGATCAACCCAGAGAGGGTGTCCTTTCCTGACTGGCTACTCTAGAAGAGGCATTCTGAATTAATTTTTCACAAAGGTACATCAGAGCTACCAGTGGCCCTGTAATCACTTTATTTCAGTGCTCCTGAAGGTTGGGCTGCCTCTGCTTCTGTTGGCTACCTTGATCCTGATGTCTCAATGATTGGCAGCTGAAAACCCTGGGCTCTGTGGCTTCAAGTCACGTCCTGCTAGCTGGGGAGGTGCTGCAGAAAGGGGACTCACACTTTATTCAGCCTGCTCTTATTTTCTCCCCTTTTATCTGTAACAAAAAAAAAATCCTGTCTTTAAATGCTGTTTTCTCCTAAAGTGGGACTTGTGATGTGCCTGCACACTAGACCCCTGTCTTATTAAAGAGTGTGGCAAAATAATAATGGAAAGAGCTCTGTCTGTTAAGTCATTTATTCATTCAGCAAATATTTATTGAGCACTTACTTTATTTGGCATTGTTTGTGGTGCAGAGGATCCCATGGTGAGAAAAAACAGACTCCATCCCTGCCTAATGGAGTTCACAGTCTGGTCAACTCTGGTTCTGCTGTATGACTTTAGATAAAATACACAATGTCTCTGAGCTTCATCTATGCATTTATTCATCCAACTATTGATTTCTTATTTAAGAAATATTTGTTGAGACTCTACTATGTACTTGCTGCTGGGAATAAAACATGAACAAATATGACACACCCCCTGCACTTCTGGAGCTTAAGATATGTCAGCAGAAGAAGAATTTGAACAAGTACACCAGGCTTTTTAGAAATGGAGGGTACAGCAGGGGGATCCTGCCTATGTAATAGGGATAGTGATGATGCCCTCACAGAACTCATTCACTTTTCCAGAAACATTTATTTGAATATCCAGAATGTGCTAGGCATGGTGCTTGGTGCTGATGAAACACTGGTTAATCAGACAGATAAAGTCCCTGCCTTCAGGAGTCTCACAGCCCTTAGAGGTAATGTACATGGTGTATCCCAAGAGCTCCCTCCCTCCATTGCACTTCACCCTCCCAATTCCAGAAGACATACATAGACTTGTTTACAGAGCTGCCGCTGCCGCTGCCGCAGCAGCAGCAACAGCAGCAGCAGCAGCAGCAGCAACAGCAACAGAGAACAGACCCATTACCCCCATTAGAAGTGAATGCTTTGCAAGGGGGACTTCCTGGAGGATTACTGAAAGCACAACTGAGAGCAAGGGGTCACTGGGCCCAGGAGACCCAGACATTGCAAAGGTATCTGAACTTCTTTGCCAAGTGAAAGAAAACTGATGTTGATGGGAAATATCTGCCCTGACAACAGCTGCTTCCCTGGACTCCAGCTGTGGCTTTCCAGGAAAAACTAAGGCCCTGACGCATTATTAGAGCCTTCTAATCCCAGGGAAAGCCACACATGTGTATCAGAAATTGGAGCCTGCAGAGACAGTGTATCTTGAGTTAGGGACATCTTATCACACCCAAACACACACCAAATTCTCAACCCTGCTGCCTTTACATAAAAGTTTTGCATAGGAGGACAACAACACTGAGACCAGCCTTTCAGTCCATGGTCAGTTGTGCCTGTCTGGACCATGTGCAGATTCATTATCCTCTGACATAGGTACAAGAGAACATAAAGAAAAATAAAAACAAGGGCCAAAAACAAGATCCAGGAAAAAGAAATGACATTTATTCTTTTGTCCCTCTGTTTCTTTTCTTTTTCTTTCCTTCTGTTTTCTATCAGTTAGTTATTCAGCTCAATATTTAGTAGGTATTTTGAGCATAAATTCAAGGCCAGACTTTTATAGGCAGCAAGAAAACAAAGTAATCAAAACAGAGCCCTTGCTGGTGGGGAGCTTTTGTTTAAAAGGGGGAGACATTTAAACACTATGTGACATGTCAGGTGGTGATAAGTACTTCGGGGGATAAAAAATTAACAGTAATAGAATTATAGGGCATTATCTTACATAAGATGATTAGAAAAGGTCTCTCTGATAAATAGGGACTGAGAGAGTAAGAGCATAAACAAGGGGAATGTCTGAGGAAGAATATTACTGGCAGTGGGAAGAGCTAGTGCAAAGTCACTGAGGCGGGATCTTATGGTTTTCCACCAAGGTTTGACTAAAATTTGTACTAAGTTTTAAATTTGAGGATTTATTCACAAGAGAGGGTCTGAAGCATTCATTGTGATTTTTTAAATTTGTTTATTCAACAAGTGCTAGGTACTGGTTAAAGCTGCAAAGACACAATCCCTATCCAAAAAGATCTTATTATAGCCTTCAGAGTGAAACAGATAAATTAGTGCGTATGTGAGTGTGATTGAAATCAGCTCAGAGAGACATAGAAGCAAAGAAGAGCAGCCCAGCAAGCCTGTGAAAATTAGGAAAGGCTTTCTGGAAGAGGTGGACTTAAGTGATGAGTAGCAGGAGGCTGGGTACAATGATCCAGGCAGAGGAAATAGGCGAAGGTCTGGAGGTAGGGAAGAGTCCACAGATTGCTTGGAGCATAGAATGTGTGAAGGAGAAACTGCAGACAAGGTAGGGGCTGTGGACATGGGTGGGGTTCCAGGGAGCAGAAAGTGCTAGGATGAGGGTGTGAAGCTAAGGGATGGTACTGTGGCATCTGGTTGAATGGGGGACAACAGCATCAAATGTGGTAAGAATGAAAACAGAGAAGCCCATTAGACATCTGTTAAATCACCCTTGTAAGAGATAATTGTGGTCTGAATTAGGCTCAGTGAAGTGGGGGTGAAAAAACAACGATAGATTCAAGAAACATGTGAAAGGATGAGTGGTGAGATTCGGTGATTATTGAAAAAGTGAGACTGAGGGAGAAAGGAAGGAGCTGGGTTTTCAGTTTAGGGGACGAGGTGACCAGGTTTCCTTGCTGTCTATAAAATCATTGGTGCCATTGATTAAGATAGATGATGAAGACATCAGAGGAATGTAGATGTGAGATATCCCCTTGGTATCTCTCCTTGAAGGATTTCCTGCTGAACCAAGCCTGAGAGATTTATGCATTAAGACATCTAAGCTTGGTGAGAAAAGTAAAGGGCTTAAGCAAAGAAACAAAAGACTCATGGACACAGACGACAGTGTGGTGATTGCCAGAGGGAATGGGAGTGGGGGGGAGATAAAGAAAGTAAAGGGGGGATGAATGATGATGAAAGAAGACTTGAGGTGGTAAACATACAATGCAATACACAGGCGCTGTATTTTAGAATTGTACACCTGATACCTATATAATTTATTAATCAATGTCACCCTAATACATTCAATAACAATAAATTTTAAAAATCTAAAAGAGGGCAATTGGGAACCGAAAGGGGAGGCAAGAGGGGAGAAGGGCTCAGATAAACTATGAACTCAGCTCTGCAGCTGGGAGCTCACAATGGGCCTCTGCTGGAGAAGGAATGAATCCAGTTGTGGTAAGTGCTTTCTTTAGATAGGAGGAGGAAAAAGATTCAGTGAGTATTCCTGCAGGAGTGAGTAGTATGAGCTGCAGCTGACCCCAGTGACCTGAGGGGTACACAGCATGGGGGCATACCTGCAGTTGTTGGGCAGGAAAACAAAGCCACAGAGCTCTGACACCCTTTAATGTCTCAGAACTCACCTCCCTTCACTCTTGGTGTTGGGTTGCTGAGCACATTTTCTGTAAAACCAAAAACTGGTATTACAGAATTGCTTTCTTCCCTGAGCAAAGAATTCATTCTGTGACTGGTCTCAGGGTCAGGGTGCAGAGGGGACCCAGTGGAAGTCCAAGGTAACCATTACCTGGAAGGCAAAACAACAAAGAAGCTGTCTGTTTCTCTGAACCTACCCCATAGTCATACATCCTGGTTACACTGAGGGCAGCTTCTGGCTAGAGACAGTGCTGAGGTTTCACAGAGCTAAAAAATAGTTGTGATTCAGCACCCCCTACTGGAAATTAAGAGAAATACCTCTTTGTATTAATTCACTAGAGAAGTGTCACTCGTGAATAGATGCCTAGACAGGGAAGGAATCTATCAAGTACCATGAATGACCAAGGTAGTGAGACATCTCCAAAAGAAAATAAAACATCTTCAGAAAGCAAACTTAAAGACATTGATATATAATTCAAGATTACAGTTCTGAAAATTTCAATTAGATGTAAGAAAATATATACAGGCAAATTAATGCTCCCTGAAAACAAATCAACAAATACCTTACCAAAAACATTGAAACTTTAAAGAAGAACCAAATAGAAATTCTGAGGATGAAAAACTCAATTAAAGAGATAAAAAATGAACAAATGAACTAGCAAGCACAGGAAATAGAGTGGAGCAGACAGAGAAAAGGATTAGTGATAGTGAAGACAGAAATGTAGAAATGATGCAGAGGAAAGAAGAGAAAGACTTGAGCATAAAAAATGAAAAAAAAACTCTAAGAGAACTATTTCACTCTATCAGAAAGAGCAATATTTAAGAATAGACATACCAAAAGAAAAGAAAAAAGGAGAAGTGAACAAGGATCCTATTCAAGCAAATAGTTGACAAGAACTTCCCAAAACTATGGAAAGAGCTAGATCCTTGAATCCAAGAAGCCAATAGAACAATTAGTTACCTCAATCAAAAAAGGCCTTCTTAAAGGCACATTGTATTAAAATTGTCCAAAATTAATGACAAAGAAATAACTCTCAAGGCATCCAGAGAAAAGAAGAAAGTAACTATAAAGGAAAGACTATTACATAATCATCAGGCTAGTCAGCAGAAACTCTACAACACAGAATAAAGTGGAACCAAATATTAAAACTACTGAAAGAGAGAAATTACCAGCCAAGAATAATAAATTCAACAAAACTATCCTTTAAATATGAAGGAGACATAAAGACTTTTCCAGACATACAGAAGCTGAGGGAACTTATAACCAGAACTCAACTGAAGGAAATAGTCAAGGGGGTTATTCTACCTGATACAAAAAATAAAATGTCACAGAACTACAAGTAAGATCACCAACAAACTTCCATCATAAACAGGGATGATCTGAGACAGCAAAAACAAAAAAAAAAAGGGTGGAGGTTTTGAATTTGCAAAGGCGGATGGAGATCAGATGCATTCAAAACAAAAAGGACTGCTATACATATGAGACTTTCTTTTTCATAAATATATTGGTAAACACACACACACACACAACCAAAACTGGGACACAACTCAAAAAATAAATAAATACAGGAAAAAAGTATGGAGTACAACCAACAAAAACAAAAGGCAGAAACACAAAGGAAAACAACCAATGGAGCCACTAAACTACCATAAAACAAAAATAAAATAGCTATAGGGAATCCTCATACATTAATAATCACCTTAAATGTAAGTGGACTGAATTCACCAATAAAGAGGCAGAGTAGCAGGTTGGATCAAATAACAAAACCCAAACAAATGCTGCCTTCAGGAGTCACACATAAGCTGCAAAGTCAAAGACAAAGACAAAGACTCAAAATGAAAGGGTGTAACATGATTCTCCAAGCAAATGACATCCACATAAAAGCGGCTGTAGCCATACTTATAGCCAACAATACAAGAAAACAGATATCAAGGTGACAAAGACAACATGAGACAAAGAAGGATATCTTATAATGATAAAAGAGACGCTACAACAAGAAGACATAACACTTCTTAATATTTATACACCCAATCAAGGAGCACAGAAATATATAAATCAACTACCAACAGAATTGTAGGGAGAAACAGACAAAAATACAATTCACAGTTGAAGACTTTAACACTCCACTGATCTAGGGATAGATCATCCATATGTAAAATCTATAAATATCAGACACATTAAATGACACATTAGTCCAAATGGACATAATTGATATTTACAGAGCCTTTCATCCCAGAACATCAGATTATACATGGAACATTCTGAAGTTTAGACCATATGTTGGGTCACAAAACTAGCCACAAAAAATTAAGAAGGACTTCTGGTCAAGATGGAGGTGTAGGTAAACACAGCTCACCTCTTGCACAACCACATCAAAATTGCAACTAAACTATAGAACAATCATCACTCAGAAACATTAGAGATAAAGTTGAATGGAAGTCCAACAACTATGGAATTAAAGAAATCACATCCTTCCACACTGGTAGGAAGAGCAGAGACACAGAGATATGGAACAGGATGATCCCACACCAATGTGTGGTGGATAAAAATTTGGGAGGCATATCTCTGGAGTGAGGGGTACCAGCCTTACACTAGGCCCCCTATCCCAGAGTTACTGTGCCAGGAAGACAAGTCCCCGTAGCTTCTGGCTGCATTAACCAATGGGGATTGAGTCAGTGGAAGAAACTTCTGGAGTCTCCAGCAGTTCCTCTTAAAGAACCTGCATATGGACTTAATCAAACTCACTCTCTCTGAGCTCCAGCACTTGGGTAGCAGCTTGAAAAACACCAGTGGCATATGAGGAGTAACTGAAGTGTCTGACATATAAATGAGAATTGTTCTCCAAGACGGAAAGATGGGCAGAGGACAATGGTCCCTTTTCTGAATACTCTCCCAACAGAGTCATAGACCTGACAAGTGGGTGCCATACCTGAGACTCCATCAACCTGGCTAACACACTGCCCTGCCTAGGTGATTCCATGAAGTTTTGTCACACTCAACTTGCAGGCCTACCCTAGCTGTTAACAATGGCTTTTCCATATGGCTGGAATGGCTGGCCTTGGCTCATGCTTCAAAACTTCCTAAATTCTCTTGGATAGGCAACAGTTAGCTTCAGCAAGCTCCCAGCCCCTATACCTCTTGCTAAGTGTTCCCAGGCCTGGCACTAGCAAAATTTAGCCTAGGTTCACAGCTTGGCTTCACCTGGGAACCTCCAAGCACAGAAAGAGTAGCAACCATCTGCAGATTGCTTTGTACTTCATATAGGGTGGCCCCTGGCAGAACACAGGTGGGGGTTGGCCTTGGCCTGCACCACCTGGAAAACGCCAGGGTCTGCACACCCAATGGACAGCTACAGACCATGTTGGAGCACCACTAACCTGCTGTTGCACAACTTCTCCTCCACGAAGCATGGGGATTTGTTGTCAGTGGTCACAGCCAGTCCTTCCAGCTGACTGGCCTGGGTAAATCCCTCCCATTGACCTGCCAACAGCAGTCAAGGCTCAACTACAAGAGGAGGGTGTACTCAATCCTCATTGAGGGCACACATCAAGTACCCAGCTTTAGTGATAGGGGAGGCTGTGCCACTGGACCCTACAGGACACCTATTACATTAGGCCATGCTACCAAGGCAGAAACAAACACAGGGAGGCTGCCAACATGAGGAGACAAAGAAACATGGTTCAAATGAAATAACAGATCAAAACTCCAGAAAAAGAACTAAGTAAAATGGAGACAAATAATCTATCAGATGTAGAGTTGAAAACATTGGTTATAAGGATACTAAAGGAACTTAGTAAGGACCTCAACAGCATAAAAAAGATCCAGTCAGAATTGAAAGATACAGTAATTGAAATAAAGAACAATTTACAGGGCATCAACAGTAGAGTGCATGAAGCTGAGAAACATATCAATGATTTGGAACATAAGGAAGCCAAAAAACAAAGCAATCAGAACAACAAGAATAAAAAAGAATAAAAAAGAAAGAGGATAGTGTAAGGAGCCTCTGCAATAACCTCAAGCACTTCAACACTCATATCATAGGGGTGCCAGAAGAAGAAGAGAAAAAGCAGGACATTGGAAATCTATTTTAAAAAAAGGAATGAAAACTTCTCTAACTTGGTGAAGGAAATAGACATACAAGTCCAGAAAGCACAGAGAGTCCCAAACAAGATGGCTACAAAGAGGCCCACTCCAAGGCACATAATATTAAAACATTAAAGGTTAAAGATAAAGAGAGAATCATAAAAGCAGCAAGAGAAAAGTTGTTGGCTATCTACAGGGTAATTCCCATAAGACTGTCAGATGATTTCTTAAAAGAAACTTTGCTGGCTAAAAGGGATTGGCAAGAAATATTCAAAGTCATTAAAAGCAGGGATGTACAGCCAAGATTGCTTTATCCAGCAAAGCTATTATTTAGAATTGAAATGCAGATAAAGAGCTTCCCAGACAACAAAAAACTAAAGCAGTTCATCACCACTAAACCATCATTATATGAAATGTAAAAGGGGCTTATTTAAGAAACAAGAAGATCAAAATTAAGAATAATAAAATGGCAATAAATATATACCTATCAAAAATTGAATCTAAAAAACAAACTAATCAAACAAGAAGAACAGTGACAGAATCATGGATACAGAGAGTGTTTTGATGATTGTTGAATGGCAAGGGTTGTGGGGGAATGGTCAAAGGGGTGAGGGGATTAACAAATACAAATAGATAGTTACAGAATAGTCATGGGGGTGTAAAGTACAGTATAAGAAATGAAGTAGTCAAAGAACTTACATGCATGATCCATGGACATGAACAAAGGTATGGGAATTGCCTGAGGGGGTAGAGGTGCTGGGTGGAGGGGGTTAAAGGGGTAAAATTGGAACAACTGTAATAGCATAATCAATAAAATTTAATTTAAAAAATTCAAGAAGATTGAAATTATACCAAGCATATTCTCTGATCACAATGCTTTGAAATTAGAAATCAACTACAAAAACAAAATAAAGAAACCCAAATTATGTGTAAATTAAACA
>VMDR010012932.1:0-25745 GCA_007922815.1 Macrotus californicus | reverse complement strand
GACATGGTTTTTGAAATCTGTGCCTCCGTTCAGCACTCATGTTTCTCTTTGCAAGTTGAGAATAAACCTCTCCATCCTCAAATGCATTAAGGTGAGCCAGCAAGTGGAAGGAGTGAAGTCACCACTGTCCAAACTGGAACTCACTTCTTTTTTTAAAAAAATGTATTACTAGATTGAACTATGCATCATGTAAAGCAAGGCCTTTGCTATTTTAAAATTCACCGATCTAGAGTTAAGACCAAAATAAATATGAGTCAATGACTTTGGCAAGTAACTTGATTAAAAAAAAAAAAAAGGAGGCTTAGAGAGGTTAACAAAGGTGATATTTTGCTCATAACCATAATTTCTGAGACTTCTTTGGCATCCCAATAGGATGTTAGTTTTCCCTCCCCTTCTAAGCGTGCTGCCTACATCCTTGTTTATGCCTATATCTTATTCGCAACACTTAGAGCTCTCATTTTGAATGGTTCCAGCTCCACCACAGTTACAGAGAAGATACAGTTTCATTATTCCTCAAAGGACCATCTTCAAATGGTTTTTCCGTCCAGTACCATCTCAGGAGAATCCTGTGGTGGGCTGGTCCCTTTCAGGTATCATAAAAGAAGTCAACTCAGCCACATTTAACATTACAGATCCAGTGTAACGCTCCCTTTTCTCCAGCCCAGGTTTGACCAATAATGGGGTTGGGGGTTGAACTTACTACTTAACTCACCCTCTCATCATCTGGTTTTGCATTGAAATGGGCAGGAGGGTGTGACACAGGCAGTGTTAGTTCTGCTTCCTTCCCGCTGTAGGCCCCTGTCAGTCATGGCTTTCCTGCTGGCAGTCTGCAACTGGTCGTAGATGATTGCTGTGTGGCAAGGCTTCCAAACGAATGCACTTACTTGGGATTCACATGTGGACTCTTCAGGAGCCTACTCATTACAGTTTTCTGACATGGGAATTTAGCTTGACTTCTGAGCATGCCTCAGCTCCTTCTTGATGAGCCCTCTACCCACAGCCTCTAGATGTCTGAGTTCTTTGTCCAGTTGCTGCCTTCTTAGGTGTGGTACCAGCATGCTGATTTAAGCCCAGTTACTTCTTCAACCATAAGGAAGGCACCAGTCCTTGCTAATCCACTCCCGAGGCAACCGGTACAGCACCATGCAATGCTGTAAGTACACAACCTATTTCAGTTGCTCAATGGCTGACTTCTAGCTCCCTTACTGTTCTGAAATGACCTTGAGGACAGGGTGGGGGTGATCATGGCAATGCTTAAATTTTCAAAACCCAGCTTATTGCCTGGGACAAAATAGGGGTTCAAATTAGTGACTAGATGAGTTTTCAAATGCATTTTTATAATGAAGAAAAATCCTGAGATATAGATGATATTATAAAGAAACAATATAAAATATAACAAGTTAATTGAAGTTGATTAACCAACTCTTTTCCTACTATTTAATATTTTTAAAACTCTGCATATGAAACCCTATGACGCTTCAGATGAATTAAGCACTATTTGTACCATACTTGTAATACTGATCAAATTTTGGGGAAAGTTGTGAGTTGTGGAGTCTGTGTGACTGACAGACTTTGGGACACCTCAGCCAAGCAGTCACTTCATTTAAATGTCTCAGGTCCTATAGAAGTAGTCCTGTAGCTTTGGAGAAGCATCCATTGTCCCTGGTAAGGGGATGACTGACATTTCCATGGGCCAGTCGCTCCGTAGTCCACAACCGTCACCATTTCACAGCGTCAACTCCTTGGGCACAGAGTTTCCAGACGTGAGCATCTGGGACTGTAGGGCAGCCTGGGGTTTTTGTTGTTGTGTGTTTGTGTGTTTGTTTGTTTGTTTATTTTGTGTAGGCAAGAGCATTTGGAAAACACACAGAAGTAGCAACTTCACGTTTGATTAGTTATAAAATTCCTTACACAATAATCCTTAACCCTATTGGTTTATTCTGACTTTTTAAATTAAAAATAAAAAATAGTAAAGCTGTATTTGCTAAATTAGTATTTTTGTTTTACCTTTATGTAACTTTTCCTTAACTACCCCCAATTTCCACTCTCCACTGTCAAATCACCTCTTTGTTAATAAAAAGAAATGACAGGCAACTGTCTCAGTTAACAATGCTTTTTAGAAGCCACTCTCAATATCAACGGAAACAAAGATAAGGACCTCCCGGGACTTCAGGACGAGGTGACTAGACCACGTGGGTTCAAGTCTCGATCACTTCCTAACTGGGGATCTTAGGGCCATAACCAAGTCTTGTTACATCTCAGTTTCCTCATCAGTAAAGTAATGAGGAAAATATTATGTTATTATCACGTGGGTTCATTAAACAGACCCAAGGACTAAACTAATTTATCAACAGGGCAGAAGGCTGGATTATTAACATTTTACCAAAGGTATACATTTGTTTCAAGCACTCAGTGCTCAAAATCTTATATAACATTAGAAACAGTTCAATTTCATTACCCAGGTTGTTTCTCAATTGGAAACCTGAGTCAGAAAAAGTAGTTTGCTGACAGATATATGGGTTCCCTTTGCTTACTGCAAATATTGTGAGTGTTGGAAGTATCTGAGGGACACCCTCTGGCTATGGCTCCAGAGGGGTACCCTGGAGGTCCTCTGCTCACCGAGCCTCCTGCTGAGAACAGCTTTTACAGGTACACAACACCTTTTAGCTGAAAACATGCCATGCGTTGACTAAAACTCTGAAAATCTGTCAAACCAGGGATTACTGCCCCCATTTTCCAGATAAGGAAAATGAAGCCAAAGAGGTTAACTGAGGTGCACCGCGTCACATGATATTTAACAGCGAAGTAAGGATGAGGACCCCATTCCTCTGGTTTTCAATCCCATGCTCTATCTGCTGTGTTAGCAGAGAGCCGGAAAGGTTATCATCACAGCAGAAGGAAAGTTAATTCAGCTGCAGATTGATTAACCTAAAGGGGAATCCAATCAATGTTGGTAGCGAGCCAGGAGAAGCACTTTTCTGTCTACACTGATGTTTTTAACAGTACAGTCTCTCCCATCTGGATGAGAATCAGAATTCCAAATACCAGAGCAAGCTAAATTTCTCTTTCCCCTCTGTAGCTGCATCTGTCTACTTTGGGGGTAGATATACATGTTGCTAAAATTTCTAGCTGGCAGCTTGGAGAAACTCTTTTCATTATACTGAGTTTTGTGGCCATCCTCAGCATCTCTTTTGGAGTGGATCGCTGGCTCATGTTCAGGAAACTGCATTTTAAGCATGGCCTTACGGACTTGAACTGGAGAGCTCGTTTTGCTTAAAATCCCAGGGAATCAATATCCAGGCAAAACCAGGAGGATGAGATTTTATGATGACTATTGGCATATAAAACATGTATGTTCCTTTTATTTTCCTAGTGAATAAATAGTCATATTTATAGCCATATATCTGTTGCAATTTTGCTTCGTATTGCCACGATGCCCTTAAAATTATTTTTCATGCTTAATTTTTCTTTTTGAAGAGGCTGAGTATTCATTTTGCATTATTGGAATATGTGTGCTTCTCTTAGCAGACATATCTGTATTTTCATTTATTATAATAATCAATTTTTTCTTATTAAATCTGAAAGCCCTCCCACCTTACTAGTCAATGTTTCCCAAGCACTTCACAGCGGGTGCTCGCACATTCGTGATCGCTCTTAATTTTCACCACGTCCTCTGAAGCAGAGCTTTGTAAATGACTTTGTGTGACAGTGCAAACCCGCACATGAGAATGTGGGATTTTGCTTTCGGGGACAAGTATTTTGCCTTGAGTACTGCACAGTTTTGTGAATATGAAAGCAATTGGGATAGCCCTTTTATTCATAACTTCCTAACTTCAGATGGTTTACCAAAAATGTGTACACTGTCAAAGTTTAGATGAAGTCTCTATTTTTGAAGAACAATTAGAATATGAGAAACAATGATAATATTATTTAAGGAAAAAACTGGGGCCACTTTATATTTTTGTCAGTTTCTTGGAACATTACTCATACTTAATTTGAAGAGATTATGCCTTATATTTTCTGTTTATGCAACGTAGGGTCAAGTTCTATTTTGATTTGGAGATTATTTATTTAGCAGCTACTGCTTTATTTTTCATGGTGATTTTAGGTAAATATCAACAGAAAAATGATATAATTCTGCAATCTAACCTGTCTCTTTAAGATGTGCAACAAGGGCTAGGAGCAAAGAATCTGCAATATTCTTTATAATTTCATGGGGTCTTCTGAGGAAATGTGCCAATTTTATGGGGACTCGTGGGGAAAAATTTTGATTTCATGTGGATTCGAGTGAAAAGGTAAATTTCATGGGATTTCTAAAAATGGCTGGATTTCTCAGGATCCATGAAATCTATGACAGCCATGGAGAAAATGCACTGCTCTGGTCATGGAGTAAATTTTAGTGCAGTTTGGCAAACTTTATTTCTTATACACCTGCCATGATATACATTATACATTTTGAGTGTTTTTGATGATTTACCATTTTTATAGAGGTGCGTGAATACTAAAGGTAGTACTTTGTGTAAGTAACAACATTGTGGTTACTTTGTCAGGTGCTTACAGTATATGTTGTATGGTCTTTCACCCACATGTGACTCATGTGACCACTTACATTGGAGTCAAGTTCAGGATGGGGGTGCTTAGGGTTTTGGTGGTCCTGGTCAGGGAATGGAGACATGCTTCTCACTCCCTTTGCCATAGTCTTCATTGGGTCATAAGATGTCAGGGTTGGAGGGGACCCTGGACATCATCCAGTGCAATGGTTCTTTAAGGGTGTTGCAAGGTCTAAACATCTATCTGATCAGAGTACCCTTGAGAACTTGTTAAAAATTCAAACCCCTTGGCCTTATCCCAGACTATCTGACCCAGATTCCCAGAGCTTGAGCCTCTGCCTTTAAAATTCAACAATTTGGCTAATTCTGATTCTGATGCATACTCTAGTTTGAGAGCCACTGTTCAAATCCAGTTCTCTTCCCAGATCAGAACTGACCACTGCACTGTTTCTCATGACTTCTAGATATTCTCTTAGAACCCCTTCTATAAAAAGGCTGGGGCTTGGTGAGTGCCATTACCTGAACTTGTGTCTGGAACTGGGGCACGGCCACAGGGAAGGCTGCTGGGGAAGAAAAAATGTCAAAGCTTATACCTATGGAAGCACAGTGAATCCAACAGTGATTGTAATGTCATCATTGCTTTATTCAACCTCTTAAAGTAAGAACTTTGATGTTTCTCTAGAAAAATATTTATATTTCTCAGCGTGATCTACAAAAATCCTCAAGATATGCTCCTACATATATATCTAGCCTCATCACTCATGATCTTCCACCGCCTAGTATTTCAGCCATATCTAAAACTTGCCTTACAATTCCTAGAATTTACCTGCAACCTCTACCCTTGGACATCCTGGAAAAGCCATTTCTGTTATCATCACCTATGTAACTCTCGCTCATTCTATACAGTTCAGCTGAGATTATCATCAAATTCATTGAGAATCTATCAGTGGTCCCAAGGCTGGATGAAAAGCCTTCCTCCATTCAGTCTCTAGCACAGCACTTATCTCACAGTGTTGCATTTTGGCCAGTAAGCTTCTTGAGGAAAGACAATGAGGCACGGTTATTTTGATGTGGTTAGCATCTATCAGAGTGCTTGACTCAGAGTAGACACTCAAAGAGTAGATAAAAATCCAAGATGTTCACTAATCATCAACACAGTCACTACAATATTTATTAAAAAGTCCTTGGGTGGCAGTGTTAAGGATACCTGTTTCGTATTTTGAGCCCTAATCCTTATAAAGTACTTTGAAATAGATCCTCACATAGTTTTCTAGTGATTTCTTCTTTCTTGTTTCTAAATAGTTTTCCTTCTTGATCACAGCTCTGGAGTTCTGACTTGCCATCCTCACATTCCCAATTACTGAGTATGGATGTGAAAGTTGGACAGTGAAGAGAGCTGATAGGAGAAATATCGATTCGTTTGAAATATGGTGTTGGGGGAGAGCTCCATAGCTATCCTGGACAACCAGAAAGACAAACAAGTGGGTCCTAGAGCAAGTTAATCCTGAAAGTTACTGGAGGCAAAATGACAAAACCGAAGTTGTCCTGCTTCAGGCACACGAAAAGGCAAGATTCTTTGGAAAAGACAATAATGCTGGGAAAAATAGAAGGCAGCAGGAAAAGAGGAAGACCAAATATGAGATGGGTTGGCTCCATAAAAGAAGCCATAGGCAGGAGTCTATAGGAGTGGAGGACAGCACACTGTCGACATCACTCCTTCATAAGGTCACCAGGAGTCAGCTGACTCATGGCACATAACACACATCCTCATCTCCCACTGGTCTAGACCACTCCTCTGAAAGTCCAGAGGAACTGACTTCTGGTCCTGGCTTTACTTTCTTCCAGCCTCACTGTTTGGCAAAAGATAACCGTCAATTCTCTGAATCCCAATTTTCTCATCAATACAAAACAGAATTTTACTTCACTGGGTTATTGTTATACAGACCAAATGTCCCGTGTGTTCACAGAAAACACTGCAAAAAAGGTTCAAATGAGTTGTAAGATACAACATAATAGTAAATATTATTATAATTATTTTGAATGTGTCATTATATACTAATATAACATCTAATCCTAATTTTTTAAAAATAAAAATTGCCCGAGTCACTTGATATATAGAAGTTTACTAAGTTTAAAAAGAACCTTTCAGGACACCTTAGCATTCAGTTTTGCTGGATACATTCTTAAGACACCTCCATAATGTCATCAGTGCTTTGGGTGTTTGTAAACTAAGTGATTTTCTTAAATAAAGCCCTTAAGTTGCAAGAGGTAAACAATGAAGATAAATAAATATTAAATATATAAAATTTTTAATACATTTCTTTGAAATAATAGCCTGACATTATTTTGGTGGCTTCAAACATATTCTAAATAAAATAAATTCAATGACAAAAAAAAAAGAATAAACTAAACATGTTACCAATACTTAGCTCTATTTTTCCTTCCAATAGAGCCATGGCATGATTTTAAAGAAATTTACTTCATAGAACTTCATAGCTTATTGTTTTCCTTTCTAGTATAATTACATCTATGTTATTATTTTCCTCTTAGAATCAAACTTTCTATTGTTGCTACTTCCTGGTACAGATTTCACTGCTGAATTCTGGGAACATCAACCTTGACAATCAAAAGGGCTCATTCAAGGGCTCCCACTCCCTTGAGACAGGATCAGGACATGGAGCTAAATTTGCAGGTCCAATTTCTACCCCCAAATAGCAATAGACTGAAAGCACACTTAGCCTGCATGCAAGATTCATAACAACCCAGGGACTGGCTAACACTGTATTAGATATGTGAAGATCCAAGCTGCTTTCTACATAACTCAGGGCAGAATAGGAATTGCTTTGTAAGTACCCTGGCTGTTTTAAAGTTTTCTTTTAACTCAGTGACTTTGAAATTTCTCAATATTTTGTGTGTGTGTGTGTGTGTGAGTGAAAAGAGAGTCAGACAGAAGAGAGCTGACATTCCCTAGGGACAAATTGTCTTTTCAGCTCCTCTTTATACCAAAGTGCTTCTTGCATTTTATCTCATATCTCCTCCTACAAGCTAAAGATTTGAGCGGTTCTTCTTTTCTCACCAAATTTAAGGGATTGGACGCTGCAAGGGTAACCACCATCCACTAGATCTTAAATGCTTTACTCAGTGTACAGAAGGTAAATGCAGTAGTTTTCATTACCTCCAACCTTATTATTTGACACTAGGCCTTTTTGTTAGAGTCCCTTGGTGCCCAAGTCCCTAGACATTTCTGAGGAAACATTTGAAATCTTCATTTCAAAAGCAAATGATAGAATAATATTTTGAAAAATATTTTCTTTCTTTTTAAAAAGATTTTATTTATTTATTTTTAGACACAGGGGAAGGGAGGGAGAAAGAGAGCTATTGAAACATCAGTGTGTGGTTGCCTCTCACGCACCCCTCACTGGGGACCTTGGCCCGCAACCCAAGCATGTGCCCTGAGTGGGAATTGAACCCACAACCCAAGGACATTCCAATCAGCTAGGCCACATCGTCCAGGGCAACAAATGCAATTTTAGATGGGCAGAAATGGGATCAGAAAGGTTAGGTAACATACTGAAATCAAGTAGTTGATATGAAGTAGATACAAAATTGGAAACACATTTGGTGTGA
The DNA here is from genome assembly GCA_007922815.1 of Macrotus californicus. Classification (NCBI taxonomy): domain Eukaryota; kingdom Metazoa; phylum Chordata; class Mammalia; order Chiroptera; family Phyllostomidae; genus Macrotus; species Macrotus californicus. The sequence goes on along the minus strand of VMDR010012932.1, from coordinate 17,568 downwards.
TTCCAAAGCCTGTGCTTTTCCCACTGATCCTAATGTCTCACAGAAAGGAAAGAAATTGATGTACCTGACCTAGACAGTGAACAGTGGAGATTTATTTTCCAGTTTCCTGGATTCTGAATAACTCTTCCATGAAATGGTGATGATGGCACTGTATTATGCCTCAGGGTGTCAAATAGAGTAAACACTGGTAAATTTTAACTGGGACCACTACAAAATTTAGCATCTTTACCTCTTGCCTATTCGTGGTCTTTCTCTCAACTGATTTACCCTCCCCTCCACCCAGGTTGTGTTCTGTGTTAGCATTTTCTGATCAAGACACTTCCTTTCTCAACTCACTTGCTGTGAGACATTTTGAAACAAGGAGGTAGATAAATAGTTTCACAGGAAAAGGAACGGAACTATGACAGGTCAGTTAGGGCCTTTCTTCTCATGGATTAAAAATGATGAATGAGGTATTTTGGTAACACAACTGTATTGTAACTCTTAATTACACAAAAACTTCTCATAAAACATCAGAAATGAAAAAAAAATCATTTTGCACGTTCTTCAACTTTATGTCCTGGTTCGCATTTACCTTGAGTCAGGTGAATTTTAATCTCTTATTTGCCACTGAAAATAATGTAAACCATTATGTTGCTGGAAGCAAAAGGTAGGCACTTCTGTGGGAGAGAGCTTTATTTATATATTTATTTGGTCATATTTGCTCAAGCTTATCCCAGAGGACTGTATTTGGAGCTCCAGAAAAGGTTCTAAAGATAGAGAGTCAAACACACGCCATCAAGATTTTCCTGTCACAGTCAGTTTTTTTCTGAGGAATCTACAAGAATAATAAAGCTCCTCTGCCTTTTTTTTTTTTTACCAGATTTTAAACTCTGTGAGGGCACAGAATTATTTATTCACATGAGAGAGGAAGTATTTATGTGTTTTTGTGTGTATTTTTGTGTATGTGGTATATGGAAAGAGGGGAAAAGTGGATAGAAAAATAAATACCAGACCTATCAGATGCCATAAATGGATGCCAATGGTGATGAGTCTCATAAAGGAAAATAGAGCCAGGGTAAGGAGTCAGAGAGTGGTTGAGGGAGGCGAGGAAGTTCCTGTCTTATACTGCATAGTCAAAGGAGCCTCTGTTAGGTCATCTATTTTTTAAAGCAGAGACTTGAATAAAGTCAAGGCTTGAGCCCTGTAGTTATCTAAGTAAGGACATTGTAAGCAGAAGCAAGGGTTGAAAAAGCAGCTTTGAAGCAGTGAAAGCAGAAAAGCCAGCTTTCGTGCTGCCTGTCACTACCAGAACCAATAAGCAGAGGCAGGGATTGAATCTTTATGGGTGCTTTATTCAGATGCCAGCGATCTGAGGAAACTATAGGTTATATACCCTCACAGACTGTCTTAAATTCTATTTTAAACCAACCTTTTTATAAGAAGAAAAGTGTAGGTAAGGGGTTGAGAATTCAGGGAAAAAAGTTAATCAGGTAAAAGGTGCAGCATTCTTTCATCTGTGCCCAGAGCGTGGTCATCTCCCCCTGGAGCACAGTGGCTCAGATACCATCTTGATGCTTATAGCCCTCCTGAGGCACAAAGGTGGAAATGCTTATGGTCTCCTGGAGTCAAGGTGGGTCATACCGTTAGTTCCTGGAACAATAGCTTTTCACATGCATCGATTACTAAACTTATTGGCAATTACCTAAAGTAAAATTTTCCCGCTCTTGAGTCCCCATCAGCAGGATCATGTCTGACATTTTCTGCAACGGTGAGGCCAGCGTGGATGGAATTGAGGAATGAGGAGAGGAAAGATAACGCAAAGGCCTAGACTGTAAAGGGTCTTCTAGGCCATGGCACATATTTTGGATTTTACTTTGAATGAAATGGGAAGCATCAGTGAGTTTTGTTTGGGCGAAGAGGGCTCACCCTAGCTGCTGTGTTCAGAAGAGATCACAGGAGCAAGCCTCTGGATAAACATATATGGTTATAGAGGAAACTGAGTAACATAATACCCATAAAGAGTAATTCACTGACTTAATATACCCCAGGATCCTAGAACATGGAAGTATTCAGTGTGTTAGCTTGGGAGCCAGCATAATTAAGTGGTTTAGACATGAGCTTGGACATTCCACTGTCTGGGTTCAACCCTAGCTCCATTTTCTACTTGTGCGATTTTGGAAAAGTTACTTAACTCCTGCATGTCTTGAATTTCTCACTTATAAAGTATGAAAGATAATATAATGTCTACTTCATAGAATCATTGTGAAGATTGAAATGAGCCCTGTCTGGTACAGAGTACATACTCTATATAGGTTTGCAGTAGCACTGTATAGCATTTGCATGTGCTCTGTCTTCCCGGCTTCATGTACCAAATTGTGTGAGCATTGTTACTCCCATTTTGTACGTAAGGGGATTAAGGTTCCAAGAAGTGAAGTGACTTTCCCAAAATCACCTAGCCAGAAAGCAGTGGGGCTGGGATTGATCCCAGGCCTTCCAACTCCAAGTTCCCTCTTCGTTATGCTCTGCTGCATTTGAATATTTGTGTAAGTCTATGAGAAGCTCAAGGTCAGGCTTCTTAATTCTCAGATTATTCTATTTTATCATAGCTCTTAATAAAATCTTTGTACAATGCATGAATACATCATTAATAAAAAAAACGACATGAGAAAGGAGGATGCTTTAGAAAGAAGATAACACATTTAGATTGTTAGCGCATGAAACGCGGATTAGGAGGCCGGATACCAATCAGTTGTTGACACATTGTACAATTCTGAGAAAATTACCTAACATCTTGAGTCCTTGGTTTCTTCATATGCTAAATGAAATCGCAGTATATTCTCATATCTGCTGGCTAGATTTGTGAAAAAATAAGCCAAGATAAAGATGGAAACATTTAAGGGAAAAATGCTACATATACCACATGTGTTGCTACTATTAAACTTCTTTAAGAAAATTCAGATCTAGACACCTCTAAAATAACTTCTGGGGTTGGTTAGTAAGCATTTGCTCAAAAACTTGAATTCTTTCAAGTTTGTCTAGGGGCTTAAATTCATGGAAATTTTTCAAAGTAGCTTAGAGAAAGTTGTCCAGTCCTGCCTCCTTCATTTTTTTATAGTAGAAGAAATTACCTGCTGGTCTTTCCCAATCATTGGTACCGTGTGAACTTGAACATCCCACCCCCACCCAGGAAACAATAAACAGAACTTTTTATTGATTTCAAGAAACATCTATTGAGAACCTATTATATACCAGTTACTGTACTAAGGGAAAACAAAAAAGATAAAACATCATTCTTGACCTCCTGGTGCTCAGAATCTAATGGGGGGTAGTTCCGTAAACCATGTGGAGACCACACACGTTATCAGCTGTAATAGAGATTTTTCTAAGTGCTTTGGGAGTACAGTTCGAAGTAGGCTTTGACTCATGTTGGATGGGGAAGATCAAGGAAGATATGTCAAAATGATACTTAAAATAAGTCTTGACGCATAAGGATAGATTTTCCAGGTAAAGAATTTCAGGAGAATCTTTGTAGTGTCACCAAGGCCCAAGGAAGAGTGTTGCCCTCAAGGACATTAAAAGGCTCAGGAAAGGGGAAATGGAGCAGAGGAAATCATGGGAGGCGATGAGATCAAACATGGAAGCAGAACCAGAGAATTGCTTCTGGTGGCCGATCCAGTAAATGGCCTGATAGGAGCAGGACAGTAATGTGATCGGATTTGATCTGTACAAAACCTTGCTAATGGAAGCCGTGGAGAGGAGCAGAGCACTACTTCAAGAGATTGAGTGGAACAGGATCGAAGTAAAAACTAAGGCCATGAAACTGAGAAATGGAAACTGAATCTAAAAAAGATATTTTTGAAGTAGAATGTATGGAACTGTTGACCAATTGGATATGGACACTGGAGAAAAAAGAAAAATTGAGAATTACCTCTTCACTTAGGAGTTGCCATTAATGGAGGCAAAATAGAAGGAGAAGGAACTGGACACCAGAGGATGGGAAAGGGGACTGCAGGCCACAGAAGTACAGTTATGTGAGCAGTTAGTCTGGGCTGCATGAGGGCGGTCAGCCAACGTGTTGGAGACAGTTTCATTTGAGGTTTTAGGAATCAAGCAACAGTTTGGAAATACACGGTTGGGAAGTGTGTCATGTGGGTGATAAATGACAATTAGAGATCACGTCAGGAAGCTCAGCGGAAATAATAAAGTGGACAGAAACAGAGTAATGATCTTGGAAACACCAACCTAAAAGAGTACTTAGAGCAAGAGGAATCCATGGAACGAAGCAAGAAGTCTAGACAGGGAAGGGAGAGAATGACGTGAAGGCAGCCATATCTCTGAAGCAAAAGGAAGCAGGAATTCAAAGCAGACTTAAACTGCGAGAATGCCCCACACCAAAAGTGTTCGTTGGGTTTGGTTATTGGGATGTCATCAGTGACTTTTCCAGAGCAGGTCCCGTGTACTGATGAGGCCAGAGCCAATGTGCAGAGGCAGGGGGGTTAGTGGGGCCTAGCAACTGCGAAGAGGCAGAGCTATAAGTGCATGCTTTTTTCTTTTCCAGAGAGAATTTTCCTTATAAAAGGATGAGGCACGGTTGAAACTAGGAAAGGGACAGTTTACGGGGACATATTTGAACATATTTATAGGTTGAAGAAAGAAAGAGATTGATGTTTAAAAGAGAAAAGGTATTTAACAGAGCGATGTGTTGTGGATGCAGGAGGGTTGAATTAGATTGAGGGAAAAAAAAGACTTCTTCCTGTGATACTGGACTTCCATCCCATGGATGCACTGAGGTGGCTCAAGCATCCATTGCTTTCTGAATTTTTCTATCTTTTCATGTTCAGAGAAAGTGTAGACTCACAGAGAAAAACAAGTATTGGTTTGTCAAAATAGTTCATAACACTAATAGATCAAAATATGATAAAACTGTGGGAGGTGTGGGGTGCTTTTGGATTCTACCCTCCCTCCAGGAGGTAAGAACAAGTCAGGTGGTTGGAGAAAGGTCAGAGGCAATGCAGGACAGACCTGCCCAGATGAGCACTCAGTCTCATCTGATGTTTATCAGGACGGAACCTGAATTCTGGACTTGGAGGTTTGCCCAGCAGCACATCTGATCTGTCTTATGTGTTCTCCGATAGGCAAATAAGTCAGATCAGACAGTGGCAGATACCATGGCATATGCATATTTATAATATTGCAAACTTGCCATCCAGCTGACTAAGCCAAATTAAGCACATAAGAAATGAAAAGCTTAAATGGAAGCTGATGTTTTCAGGATTCCAGGATGTGGCTATGCCAGATCAGTGTGTTAGCTTAATGAGGAAGAGCAGCTCACATTTCAGGAAGGAAAGCAGCCACATTGTCCCAGCACATGGGTCCGTCCTCCTGCAGGTTCTGTGCCTGTAGACACCCTCCTGCACCTTGCCCCCCCACCCCCCAAAAGTACTCCCTGGACTCCTTGTGAAATCCATTCAGGGTACAGATATTGCCTGTCTGATGTGGGAAGCCTTTTCTGCAGACCACAGTCAGTAATCACTCTGTAAATACGTTGCTGCTGAATTCCCTTTAATGTACAACTCTTTGTTCCTTTCTGTTCATGTTCTGTTTTGTTTTTCTTTTGAGACATTTCCTTCTCCTCCTTCTCAATGCTCAGCAGAGTTTCAGACACTTCAAATATTATCTCTTCTAATCTTGTCCTTTCTAATGAATACAAAGATAATTTTTCTTCCCTCTCTTCGCAGTAATAAATATTGATATGCCATTTATCATTTTGTTGCCGTTTCTGTACTTTTCCAAGTCTTTGATATTACTTCTTGAATAATATACTTGAAACCTTGCACAGTATTCCAATGGCCTACCGTACTGCGATTAGGGCCATAGGTCCTATTATATGTCCTTTGTCGTCTCGAATGTTTTAGATGACACTGAAGCAGTGGTTTCCAATTTTGCTTCCTTCTGTCTCTAGATCTCTCTCTTGGTACATATATGCTGCCTTAGTCTGTTCAAGCTGCTATAACAAAAATGCCATAGACTGAGTGGCTTAAACAACAAACATTTAATTCTCACAGTTCTGGAGGATGAGACGTACAAGAACAAGGTGCTGGCCAATTCTGTATCTGGTGAGAGTTCTCTTCCTCGATTCATAGTTTTTTCTCTGTGTTCTCACAAGGCAGAAAGGTGAGAGGTCTCTCTGGGGACCCCTTTATAAGGACACTAAACCCATTCCTGAGGGCTCCACCCATTCTTAGTCACCTCCTTCAGGCCCCACCTACTAATACTATCACCCTGGGGGTTAGAATTTCAACATAAGAGCTTTGGGGCCTCAGAGACATTCAGTCCACAACATCTGGTAAACAGCCTGTGAGCCTTTTAGGCTTTATTCTCTGTAGCTTTTACATGCATTTACCGCTCTTTCTGTAGTAACATGCTCCTAGGCAGAACTCATACCTAAATCATTCATATTCTCATTTTTAGAATGCTTGAGCAGTCAATTGTCCCAGACTCAGTGAGGATCCTATACCACATGTATTCCATTTGTTTTTTCTTATGTAGCCTTCTCTCTATCAGAGATCTCAGCCTGAATATAGAAAAGGACTTCACTTATCAAAGTGTGGAGTGCGAAAAAATGTCAAAGTTCTTCCAAAGAGAATTTGTGATTGGAGTTCATTATATCAATGTTTCTCAAAGTGAAATACTGTCTCTTTTAATCTCTTCCTTACCCACTAAGGTTAGAAATCCTAGCTACTCTTGCTTCCTCTACCTCAACTTATCACTAAACCAAACCGAGCTACAGAACTAGATGGTGGGAAATTTCTGTGCCAGATGCCAACCTGGCATAGTTAGGGGCCTCTGAGTTCTTTCTCCTCATCTTACCGAGCTTGAAATAGAGAGACTTTGACTGGGCCAAAGACTAAGAAATTGCCCTGGCTGGCACAGAACATCCATATTTTCATTTCCTGTACACGTCAGTTAATCCCCAAATGGACTTATCTCCTATTAAAAGTAACGTGTATTACACTTACCTTTCTGTCTGGGAAAGAATGTTTTATGTGCAGCTCTCCACTGGTGCATTTGGTAAAACCAAGCTCCCTGGGAGACAGTAACATTTTGCCTTTGTCTCATTTGAGTGAGATAAGGAAGGAAAGAGGTCCAACAAAGGAATATTCTGGGAAGAAAGTCTATTCCCTAATAGTTGCAGTTTATATATAGAACCTCAAGAACCTCATGAATTTTAAAAAGGATTTAATTTGGAAGTATGTACATATTTTATCTTTCAGAGATGTGGTGGTATCTTTATGCAAAAACTCCAAAGAGAGGATACTTTTAGGGCAGTAGCTGTAATGATTCGCTCTAATTATATCCCTCACACTGCAGAGCAAGCCTCCACAAACACAAAGGGCTGAAGTCGCTGCTGGAGCGCTCTGGCAATCTGTGTGTTTAACGTGGGGACAGTGAAGGGCGGGGACAGGGAGAGTGTTGACTTGCAAGGTGGAATGGTAGGAGTAGTTGAGGGAAGTTTTCCAGTGCTGTCTGCCCAAATCCTGTGAAGCCGATTGTTATGGGAAGAAAGGAAGAGACTTTATGTCAGTCAGTCCTTTAGGAGCAGTGGAAATGAGGTGACCCACACTGCAGTTTATCTAGGACACCAAGATCTGGAGAAGGATTCCCATGGGACAAAACCAGGCTGTGGCCCTTTCCATGCATGGTGCGGTGGTGGCTAACGTGGCAGTGGCAACACAGCCTCTGAAAGTGGACCTAAAGGAGGTGAATCCTCGTCCTTATCTATTACTTTTTCTCCAACTGGTGGCTGGGGAAATATATTACTTACATAGTTATGAAGAGAAACTTAAACTTATTCAAGACAATTTGACAAACACTTATTTGGCCCCCTCTATGTATTAGACATTTTGCTGCATGGTGGAAATCCAGAGGAGCAACACAGGGTTCTGCCTTCAGCTTGTGTTTTGGGACATTTTGCTGGTGTGAGGAGATCCATGTCTTTCATGAGGTGATATGTAAACGCTCACACAAATGGACTCTGACTAATTAAAACCACAAATCTATACAAGTTGCTGATGAAGTGCCTTGTGTTCTATTTTCTGTCCAAATATCACAGTGGCAATTGCATATAATAGAATATATTCAACCTGGTCAAACCCTTAGAGAAACTTGAAACCACAAGGCCTGCATACTCTGGTTCTGAACTAGTTACCTGTTTAAAGAATATATAATTGCGTACCATTGTAGCAATGAGAATGAAGGTAAGGCAATTTGACTCAAGGCTTTCAAATGACTTACTTATGCCTGGGGAGCTTTCAAGTTCAAGGGTAGACAGCAAAACAATTAGAATCACAGCAGCATAAGCAAGGACTATGTCAACTTTGTGACAAAAACTGATGAAAATAAAAGAATCAGAACTAAGGGGAAAATCTTGCTTAGATTATACTGAAATATTTGTCATGTTTACAATTACCTTCCCCTATTTCTATTAAAATGAGGTTGTTTGTGTGTGTGCACACTTTATGTTTTGTTTTTCAGTTTTTAGTGTCTTTTTTTCCACAAAGAGAAAGGAACATACCCAAGGACAAGGATCCTGTATTAGAGCCAAGGTTGTCGCTTAGATATTTTTGGCTTCCAATTCTCTGCTGAGTCCATTAGACTATGTCTCTTCTTAGTTCTATATTTGAATATCCGTCCTCTGTGTGCTTACATACTCAAAATGATAAAATACATTTCTCTTCTTATGTTACTAATGCAGTAGAGGTATTTTTCGGTTTTGTTGACCTAACACTCTAAACATGGCAAATAACTGCTTTCAATAAAATGTTTTCAAGACATGCCTTAAATGGGTGATAGAAAATAGGAATGCAAATGCTAATAACAGTGCTGATAAAAGAAACTCTGGCTTCAAAAGTGAGAAATTCAATTAGAAAAAGAAAGCAAAAGTATTTGGGGACAATACAATGTATGGCAGCACTAATGGAAAATTCAGTTCCATGACATTGTTACAAATTAGGTAAAGTTTTCTGCAGCATACTTCGCTGCTAAGATAATAGGGGAGTGGTTCTGGGGTGTCCAGTTCTCACTGACTTTGGAGGTTGCGTCATGAAACTTGGATCACTTTGACATTTGTACACAATGAAAAACAAGACTGCTAAGTCAAAGATTTGCCCACTGGACCCAGCCCAAGTAGCTTCTTTTTTTTTTAATTGAATTTATTGGGGTGACTTTGGTTCACAAAACCATAGAGGTTTCAAGTGTACAACTCAATAAGACATCATTTGCGCACTGCATCATGTGCCCGTCACCACAGGCAAAATGTCTGTCTGTCCCCACTTGCCCACCTCCACCTACCCCCACCTCCTTTCCCTCTGGCTCTCACCACAACACTGTTGCCAATCCCTTCCCTTTCTTTTATCCAGTTTCCCAACGACTCTCCACCCCTCTGACAACTGTCAGTCTGTTGCATGTATCATGCCTCTGTTCCTATTTTGTTCATTAGATTCCACATATAAGTGAGATCATATGACATTTGTCTTTCTCTGATTGGCTTATTTCACTTGGCATAATAATCTCCAGGTCCATCCATGCTGTCACAAAGAGTAAGATTTCCTTTTTTATGGCTGAGTAGTATTCCATTGTGTAAATGTACCACAGTTTTTTCTTTTGTTATCCTTACCCAAGGACATGGGGAAGGAAGGAAAAGAGAGAAAGTGAGAGAAACATCAAAGAGAAACATTGATCAGCTGCCTATTAGACATGCCAGATTGGGGACCAAACCTGAACCTAGGCATGTGCCCTGTCCAGAAACTGAATCCATGAACTTTTGGTTTATGAGATGACTCTCCAAACAACTGAGCCACACCTGCCATAGGGCTGTGAGCCCTATCTTATCCACTTGTCTACTGATGGGCACTCAGGCTGTTTCCAGACTTTGACTATTGTAAATAATGCTACAATGAACACAGGGCTGCATATATTCTTTCAAACTAGTGTTTCAGGTTTCTTAGGATATATTCCCAGAAGTGCAATAACTGGGTCAAAAGTCAGTTCTATTTTTACCTTTTTGAGGGAACTCCATACTGTTTTCCACAGTGGCTGCTCCAGTCTGCCTTCCCACCAACAGTGCACTAGGGTTTCCTTTTCTCCTCATCCTCCCAGCACTTGTTTGTTGATTTACTACCATAGCCATTTTAACAAGCGTGAGGAGATAGCTCATCGTGGTTTTACTTTGCATGTCTTTGATGATTAGTGACATTGACAAGGATGTCTGCTTTTACCATTCTTTAAAAAAAATTTTATTGTTCAATTACAGTTGTTCCCATTTCCCCCCATTATTCTGGCCTACCCTATCTAGCCCCCAATTCCCACATTCAGTCCTTCCCCCCCATTGTCTTTGTCCGTGGGTCCTTTATAATGTTCCTTGACCTGACCCTTTCTCTTCTTTCCCCTGTAACCACCTTCCCCTCTCTCCTCTGCTTTTATCACTCTTATTCAACATAGTACTGGAACTACTAGTCACAGCAATTAGACAAGAAGAAGAAATAAAAGGTATCCAAGTTAGAAAGGAGGAAGTAAAACTGTCATTATTCACAGATGATGTGACATTGTATATAGAAAACCCTAGAGACTCTACCAGAAAACTACTAGATCTAATAAATGAATTTGGCAAAGCAACAGGATACAAAATTAATATTAAGAAATTGGTGGAGTTTTTATATACCAGCAATGAACTACTAAAAGAGAAATTAAGAAAACAATCCCATTTACTATTGTAACAATAACAAAAATAAGGTACCTAAGAATGTATCTAACCAAGGAAATAAAAGACCTGTACTCAGAAAATTATGGTACTGAAGAAAGAAATTGAGGAAGATACAAATAAGCAGAAGCATATACCATGTTCCACTTGGGTAGAAAAAATTAACATCATTAAAATTTTCATACTACCCAAATCAATCTACAGATTCAATGCAATTCCTATTAAGATAGCAGTGACATATCTTACAGATCTAGAACAAATACCCGCCCCCCCGCAAATTTATATGGAACCAAAAAACTCCCAAAATAGCCTCAGCAATTTTGAGAAAGAAAAACGAAGTTGGAGGTATCACATTACTTGATATCAAACTGTATTACAAGGCCATACCAATTAAAACAGCCTGATACTGGCACAAGAGCAGGAGGAATATATTGTAGATCAATAGAACAGAGTATACAGCACAGAAAAAAAACCATGCTTTTATGGTCAATTGATATTTGACAAAGGAGGCAAAAAATATAATGGGCTAAAGACGGTCTCTTCAAAAATAATGGTGTTGGAAAAATTGGACAGATATGTGCAAAAAATGAAACTTGACCACCAACTTAGACCACACACAAGAATAAACTCAAAATGGATCAAAGATTTAAATGTAAGTAACAAAATCATAAAAATCCTAGAAGAAAACATAGGCAGTAAAATTTCAGAATTTGTTGTAGCAATATTTTTGCTGATATCTCCTCAGGCAAGGAAAACAAAGGAAAAAACAAACAAATGGGACTACATCAAACTAAAACTCTTTTTGCACAGCAAAAGAGACTATCAACAAAATACAAGGGAACCCACTGACTGAGAGAACATATTTGCCAATGACACATCTGATAAGGATTAGTTTCCAAAATACACTTATATAAAGAACTTATGCAACTTAACACCAAGAAGAGAAACAATCCAATTTAAAAATGAGCAAAGGGCCTGATTGGACACTTCTCCAAGAGGACATACAGATGGCCCATAGACATATGAAAAGATGCTCACCGTCACTAATCATCAGAGACATGCAAATTAAAACCAAGTAGCTTCTTAATGTTCAGACACACATGCTGATCATAAACTTTGTCGGTGTCTCAAAGAAGTTAATGTCTCACTAATTATGTATTTTAAGATCATCTAATATACAAGTGCTAGGTACTTTGACAAAAGCTACCATATGAAAGTACTTTTATTTTTCATATGATTCTCCCCCAAAGGAGCTCAGAGCACTCACCAGGCTGCCCGTCATTACACTCACAACATCTCTGTGAGGAGAGAAAGCAGAAATTACTCTGTTCATTTTTATTATCAACATTTAGATAATATACCCTTAAGATGCTCTGTAAAACTTAAGAAAGCTTCTGTGTCCATCTGCATGATGCCTACAACCTAGAGAAAGACTGAGAAAATCAGCATCACAAGTGACCAAGCAATTTATAGCAATGAAGACTTAAATGTCCCCCAGAGGCAAAGATTCTGTGTTCTGTCTGCTTAACACATTTCAGTTAATAACTGGAATCTTAATATTATATATTTTGATATAAAGCTGCTTACTCTGGATCTTTTCTCAATGGACATGGAGTTTGGTCCATAATGAAACTGTGGAAAAGACCTGAACTTTTGTCCCTAAAAACCTTAAGTGAGCAGAAAATTTATGCATCAAACAGGAGTTTTCATGTAGCCTAAACAATGGCCCATATCTGGGGTGGAGATGGTTGGGATAATCACTAACCTTTTGAATACATATAGATATTTACAATAGTTTTATATGTTGTATGTAAACAGTATATATTTGGAAAGAGAATTGTGTGAAGACTAGCTCTTAAGCCAGACTTCTCAAAACCATATATTCTGCACTAGTTGCATAATATGCTCTTGAAATAAAAAGTCAATACATTTGGTAAACTATTTACTATTATTCCCTTTTAGATATTAACCATACATACATGCCGTAGTATGTAAAATCTCTGAGCTATCTAAAGTAAAAGAAAACAAAACTGTTTTTAACATTGTAAAGACTTTCAAACTTATTTTAACACCAAATCCTTTTTCATGCAACACCCATAGGACACAGACATTGGAAAAATAACCTTAATTCATTTTTTTGGAGTATTTAACATGTTTGTTTCATTTCCTCTACACTAGAGATCTGTGTAAGCCATGCTATTTAAGGTCAAAAGATCACCATCTAGAAGAGATATTGTGTGGTGTTTATGACATAAAAATCTGTACAGGGTAATATAAAACAGTGAATGCTGAATTCCAAATAACTGACACAGGCAAGAACATGTCCTAGGAATAAACAGAAAGGTGTACTGCAGGGAGTAAGATTTTACAGAAGGTTGGTGCCAGTGACTGATGGTACTTGGAAGTGGCGCCTTCAGCAAGTGATCAGGTCATTAAGGCAGACTATTAGAATGTGGTTAGTAGCCTTATGAAAGACCCCAAAGATGTCTTGACCTCTTCTACCACGTGAAAACACAAGAAAAGACTGTAAGCCAGGAAGAAGCCCCTCACCAGACACTGAATCTGCCGGTGCCTTGATCTTGGACTTTCTAGTCCCTAGAACCATCAGACAGAAAGTTTTGGTGTTTATAAGCCTCCTCTCTCCACAGTCTTGATAGTTTATAAGCCACCCATTAGAGCAGACTGAATGGACTAAGATAGTTGGATTGTCTCAGGCTATGAAGAGAGAAGCAAAGAAGTCAGTGTGTGGGGTGTGGCATGGAGAGGGGAGTAGGAGAGGGGAAGGAGCCCAAGCATGGTATGTCATCTTCCAAGGCTGAGCAAAGAATACCTGAGTGACCATAGACATGCTTGGTAATGACATGTTAAGGAAAATAGGCTTTATTCCTCAATCATTAGACTAGATATAACAGTAAATCCTTAGACATCACCTCAGAGACTCAAAGGTGGCTGCTGCCACCATTGTTCAGCATCAAAAGTCAGCCTGTAGCTCTGTTCGTTTCCTATCAGAGTCCTTGCCTTTCTGTCCAGACCTATCTGGCATATTTGCAGTATTGCAGCAGGAATACAATTGGAGATCTTTACATAACATATATCTAAACACCCAAAATAGCAAAATTGGAAAATTTAAAAGTAGCCCCTATTATGAACTGAACTGTTTCCTCCCCACATTCATTTGTTGAAGTTCTAACCCACAGTCCCTTAGAATGTGACTATGTTTGCAGATAGTCTTTAAAGAAATAATTCCATCGAAGTGAGATCAGTAGAATGGGCCCTACTCCAATATGACTGGTATGCTTATAAGAAGAGGAAACTAGAACACAGACATGTATGAAGAGAAGACGACGTGAAGACCCAGGGAGAGAGCAAGCGAAAAAAAGAGGCCTGTGAAAAAAGTAACCCTGCTGACACCTGAGCCTTAGACTTCCAGCCTCCAGAACTGAGAGACGATACATTTCTGTTGTTGAAGCCCTAGTCTGCTGTACTTCGTTATGGCAGCCTTGAGCAAACTAATACAGATCCCAAATACATCTTGCCCTAATCCCTAGAACCTGTGCATATAATGAGGTATCACTCATCAGGTAATTTTTTTATGGCAAGATGACCTTAAAATAGGGCTATTATCCTAAAGTTTCTTGATGGATCAAAGTAATCACAAGAACATTAAAGGCATAGGTCTTTCTCTGTCTGTTGACTGAAGAGGAAGAAAGATTAAAAACTCCATGAAGTCTTGCTGGCCTGAGGACAGAGGGGCCATGTGAAGAGGAATGCAGATGGCTTTAAGGAGCTGAGAGTAGGGCCCCTGAATGACAGAAGGGAATGTGGACCTCGGTCCTACAACCACAAAGAACTGAATATTGCCAAAGCCTGAATGAGCTTGCAACTGGATTCTTCCCCAAATCTTCAGCCAGTCAAAACATAACTTTGGCCTTATGAAACTCAAAGCAGAGACCCCAGCGCATTTGGACATCTGACCTACAGAACTCTGAGATACATCTGACCTACAGAACTCTGAGATAATGAATTGGTGTTAAGATGGTAAGGTTGTGGTAATTTGTTATGCAGAAATAGGAAACTGGTACAACACCCTTAGAGTTTTAGATCAGCTCCAGGTAATATGAGTAGTAGGCCTATAGTCCATACCCCTTCTCTTCCCACCCCCAGCCCCATCCCTTACTGTGACATCTGGGATGCTTGAGCACATAGGTTCCAACTTCACCTGCACCATCAGCAGACAGCTGTTCCTTGGACACTCTTTGGACCTAGACATGCACAAAGTGGTCTATCAGGAGGACAGATTCAGAGAAGAGTCCCACACAGGCCGTAGAAGCAGGCCCTGGGCTATTTGGGAGTAAAATATTTGGGTTACAGGTATCTGGGATTCAGAGTAGGGAAAAAAAGCTCTCGATAGATAACAGGACTGGTCTACAGATTTTTTTTCTGGGGGTAGAGTGTGGAGAATTGGGAGGGAGTCATGGTCAGAGGAGGGCCAAATGGACCCTCTAAGTGCAGGACCAGGGCACAGACTTCTGCTCACAGGGTCCAGTGATGATATAGCCTCTCGTCAGTGCTTTTCAAATCTCTAAAATGCGAGAGTTTTTTCCTATACAAAATAGGTTTAAAAACTTTACTTTTAAGTCAGAAGAATAAGATGATAAAAATAAAATTTGAGTTGGATTTGAAGTGGGAGAGATTGAAAGAAGAATTACCAGATGATAATGCATTGCAGCAATCTGAACACAAAGTGAAGAGCAAAGAAATGCAGGGAGTAATAGAAGTGTGTAAAAAAATACCAGGGAAAGTATTTTTTAAAATGTTGTTGAATTTGAAATCTAATGGTATTTCTAACTGGAAAGCTTGTATTTACAGTCAATGCTGTGGAATGGGGATTCGAGATGCCATGGGGGGAAAGAAGTAGTTTGCTATAATTAGCATTATGGGGATACCTGAAACTGTTGAGTATATGTGATTTTGGGGGGTACAAAGGGATGAGAATTAACCTTAGAGGACGAAAAGAAACAGGCACAGAGTAAAGGAAATCTGGAGACAGAGAAAAAGAAAGGGTGTGCACAGAATTCAAAGCTTTCCCAGAGGGTCCCTGCCGAGATGGACATGTTTGAAAGAAAGGGTTAGCCTCTGAGTCAGGTAAACAAGGACCCAGAATATCCACCTTTCCCTTCCATAATCTGCTTCTCTCTTGAATTTCTTGCCTCTGAACTACTCTCTGATTCTCTCTATGATGCGCTGACTTTGGGCTAGTAACCTTGTCTGTATTTTCTGTCTCTGAACTTGCTCCTGTTTACTCCCTCTGCTTCCTCACAGGCAGGTCCCAGACTCAGTGTTTCTGATCGCTTCCCTGCCCTCAGTTCTATCCCATTAGAGCTGATTGAGTTGGAAAGTTTGAGGCCTTTGTCTGGAGATATGGGGTGGTCTTGAAGGTTAAACGCAGCAATATGGAGAATAAAGATTAGGGAAAGAAGGTAGAGATTAGGTGGTCAGCACTGGCATAAAAAAAATCTCTTGTCCGAAAAAATTAAAAGAAAATCAATTGATGAATCAATCATTTAATCATAATCTTATCACTTTATATTATTGATTTTCTAGGGAATTTTAAGAGTGTGCAATCTAAAAATTAATTTGGTGCTCGTTATTTGGAGGATGAAGGCAGAGCCAGCATTCAGGGAGTTGTGTAATTATACTTCTCATTTCTGTGCTCTCACAATGTCAGAAATGACCCCAATCTTATTGATCTGACATTGCCGGAAACAATATACCACATGAGCACTTGGCTGAAGATGCTAGGTAAACTATGAGGATGCCTGCAGTCAGGATGTCAGTCAAATTCAATGGACAGTCATCTAACATTTTACTCTGTACTTCTTACTCTATCCTGGAGCCTGTACTACGTGCGTGGTCTACAGTGGTAAGAATACAAAACCCCTGCCCTCAAGAAGTTTACATTTTAGGGAGATGAGGTAGACAAAATTAACATAAAATAAATAAAATGCTTTTAGATACAGGGGTGGGTGAAAGTAGGTTTACAGTTGACTGTATAGAAAATACATATAGGTTTTGATGATTACAGCAGCCTTATTAACTCTATGTTTTGCTTACTCACAACTGTAAACCTACCTTTGCCCACCCCTGTCCAGAAATCAACTGTCTTATAATTTTAAATGCAAATTGTTTTTTCATGTGTTCTCCAAATTTTTCTAATGGTGCCATTTTCTAATCTTCACTGCACCAAAACTTTCCCATGAATTTTGAAAGTAGCCTGATAAGTGTATCTTCCTTAGACTTCTATTTGCTTCTCAGTAACTCTAGAATTAAGCTCCAGTATGTCTTTGATTTATGCAGTAGCCAAATCAGACACCTGGGATTCAGTAAAGACTCCTTTCTTAGCAAGGAAATCTATTGGTCCCCATAGCTTGTCATTTTTACCTTTTTGACATATCTAGAATTATCCTTGTCTAATCCAATTTTATGGTTACTTAACTAAATGACATTATGTATTGCTTTGGGTTATTTAAACAGTCTACTAACTGATCTTTCTGCCTCAATTTGAGTGAATGTCTCTAATTTATCCGTTACCTAGAATGACCTTAAAGCTCCGATATGATCATGTCATTTCCTTATTTAAAATTTTCAAAGCCTGCTCATCAAGCAAGAATAAGGCGTAAACAGCCTTCCTTAACTTACACAGCCCTTTGTGACCTGTCTTCTGTCCAACTCACCAGGCTCAGTTCCACCACTTTTCTTTCGACCCTCTCTAATCCAGCTATGCTGGTAATCCTAAAACTGAGGAATACACACAGACTTTTAGGGAG